>WWET01001405.1:109694-132129 GCA_011038615.1 Limnodynastes dumerilii | reverse complement strand
TATCTCTGCTCCACCAACCCTGGCCTGATGCCTATCTCTGCTCCACCAACCCTGGCCTGATGCTTATCTCTGCTCCACCAACCCTGGCCTCATGCCTATCTCTGCTCCACCAACCCTGGCCTCATGCCTATCTCTGCTCCACCAACCCTGGCCTCATGCCTATCTCTGCTCCACCAATCCTGGCCTCATGCCTATCTCAACCTCAGTTCATCAGAATCTGAGTTATTCTCCGTGATCATCATTTGGTTTATACTATTTAATCTGTAAGACACTGCAGACCCTTTGTGGTACTTAATAAATAATCATTAATAATGATAATAATAATAAAAATATACGTTGCGTATTTAACACGTCCAACCAGGAAACTAAGGAAAGACATAGATGGCAGTTACTTCTTTTGTTCTGGGATTTTTGCAAGAACAGCATCAATATTGTGTAATGCATTTTAAAGTATAACTAACAACCCTGAAAGTAATGTGTGTTTGAAGTTTGAGAGCTGCAAACTATGCTCCGGTTTAATCGTGACAGATGTGCCCATTTCTGCCTCTTGCTTTTCGTTCCCACTGGCAGCTGTGCACAGGTTTTGGTATTCTCTTGCATTTCGATATGTTTGGCTTTTAGAGTAACCAGTAGCATAGTGTCTGATGGGTTTGTTCCCTCAGCCCAAGGACCTTACATCTGTCTCTGTCAATCAGCACAAGGCAGCAATATGTTTCTTACAAGGAAGCATCTTTGTTCTCTAACTTTATAACGTTACAGTGGTAGAGCTGAGAATTAGAGGAATTATATGCATGGGAACCACACTGGAGTGCATGACTTTCTGAAAAGGTTTACCCATATTGCAAATGCCCTTAAGCAATACCACACAAATTAACATTCTTACTCTGGATTGTAGCAAGAGAACAAACTATTCCCTGAAAGAAGAAGGGGGAGGAGTCTGTTGGCAAATAAAATGTTATTACTATATTTCTGTAAAATGATTTGTAGCACAATCATAATGCTGTAAATGTTCCAATAATAATGAATTCGTTAGATAGCAATAGGTATGTGTTGTCATAGACATGTGTTTTCAATATTGTCCAAGTTGTATAATGATGAAAAGTTAGAAATGTGTAGACGTGTTTACTAAAATTATCAACAGAGCCTGCTAAAAAAAATCATGCTTCGGGTCAGATTTTACTCAGTATAAGGTTTGGATTTAATAGAAAAACTATTAAACTATTATTTTAATCAATAAATTATTTACCTAATAATTTAGATAAGCAAGAAATTTTGACTGAACACAATCAACTGTGCAGTAAGTTTCTGTAGTCAAATGAACAGGGGTGGAACTGCTGGAGACAACGTAGTTGGTTTCCTCTAGGCATCAGCCCTAAAGGGAGCACTTTTCCACCATTGATACAGAAAGGGGCAATCACCTCAGCCCACAATGCTGCCTCCAGCGCCCCATGCAGCACACAATAGCAGGAGCAGAGAGCAGGGAAAATACCTCCCCTCTGCTCTCTGCTCCTTCGCTGTCTGACATCCTAACAGTGTCAGTGAGGAGCCATTATGGTTGGGTTGGGAGGGCACCAACATTTATCTTACCCCAGGGCAACTGAGATAAAGTTATGCACTGCAAATTTATTACTGCCCCCAGTTTAACAGCATGGAATCTTTTGTGTACACTTGCAGGTTACTCCACTCCATGTTTTCTCCTGTGACTGTGCCTCTGTCTAATGGGTCATGGCTTTTACCTAGCTGGGACGCTGTGGACTGAGGGTTGTGCAGTTTGCTCTAGCAGCCTATTGGGATGTGGCTTTCCCTTCACTTAGTTGTCAGCTGTACTCCTGTTTGGTAACTGTTCTGATTTAGCTATTTCTAAGTGCCTCCTTACCTGAGGGTCTTATCTGTTACCCTGATTCTTGTACCGCCTGTCCCAGCCTGTGTCTTTGAGTGATTGTTTACCGGTGTCTGTCTGTGTCCTGTTCTCTTTCCCCTGACATTTCAAGGTTGTGATCAATCTCCTCCTCTCTGTGGAGTTGCTGTTAGCATGTGTTCCATCGTGCTGCTGTATTGTCAACTGGCTCTGTATTTCTCCATACTATCCTACCGTGTCTATCATTTGGTACACCTTGCATAGCTGGGAATTCCCTGGGTTACTTTTGGTCTGAGTGTATCTGGGTCTGTTTGCTACTATGTCCCTCTGTGGTGTGTGTCCTTGTTTACTCATTAGTCTTCAGTCTCTCATTATCAGTATCAACACCAATCCATTGCTAATCATCAGGGGTTGCGGCCTGCTGGGAGCCTGCATATCAAGCCTATCCCCACCATCAGGGGATCTTGTGAACACCAGGCCCAAGTTAGACTCTACATCTTGGTGGCTCTGTGGTAGAATTATAAGAAAATGCATTTTGCAAAAACACAATCAATAATGGTGCTAAAGCCCCCCTTATTTTATTTAAACATTGTTGACACATATATGGTGTAAAATTACCCTGTTTGAAATGATCAGAGTCTGATCACCAATTGTACTGATCAATCTGCCACCTGGAGAACAGGGAATTAAGTAGCACATAAAGGGCTCTATTTACAAAGATCATTTTAGTGCGATAGGGCCAGTTTTCACTACAAAACTTGCCCTATCGCATTAAAATGAAGTGGACCATATTTACAAAACGTCGGAGCAGAGTTGTACACTCCGCTCCCGGCGTTAGTGGTAAGTATTCCGACAATGTCCCCATATACCCCTCTTTTCCTCCCCCTAATAGCTGTTATTAGGGAGAGGAAAAGGGGGGCATGTATGGGGAGTCCATCGGAATTCATCACAATCGTGCCCCAGTTAAAAAAAATAATAAATAATAAAATAATATAATATAATAATAAAAAAAACTAAAAAAAAACATAGAAAATAGAAATAAACATTTACTCACCTGTCCGGTTGTCCCGTCGGATAGGCTGTGCTATTGCTATTTCATACTCTGTACCTGCTTCATTGGGACCATCTGTTTCATATGCCTCAACATTGTTTCCTCCATCCCGAGGCCTATTAAAGGACATGAAAAGTAAGAACCCTATGCAGCTCATCTGACATAAACAACTTCTTCTATTTAAGTCTTTGGAGAGAGAGCATCTAATGACAGTTAAGAAAATCTAATGAAGTGCACCCCCAACCTTCATTGTCCCCCCCAAAGTGTAGGTAGGGCCAAGCTGGTGGCCCCCATATTCACAAGGCTGCATCCTGAACAGTCTATTGGTTAATAGTACAGTTCATACACTTTATAGACTTCTGAAGACTTTTGTTTGAATCTCAGTCTCAATTTAAATATTATTCTCTTATGGTGTTTCAAGCCCTGAAACCAGATTGTTAGCTCACTTGACCAAGAAACTGTGCATCTAAGCATTGTGTGCAGCACTTTGTACAAATGATCCATCTTTATTGTACATACATGCTATTCTGCACTGTTCTACATTGTGTTGTACTGTCTAGATATACTTTAATAACACTACAACCACTGTATATTTTCCAAATGCAAGTTAATCTTTTTAAAATATCATTCCCAGAAAGTTATGCTATTATCAAACTACAAATAATGTGAGACAAACATAAATAGTGAAATTGGAGATGTTCCCATGGTATCTCACTGTAAATATGAAAACAACTAATAATAAATAGTAATTCTGTGCGCGTTTATCTGGCCATTAATAATATTATGATACGTTTTCCCACGTCCCCAGTTCTGCAGTACATTTTGCTGTCTTTTAATAATAACTAACACATCGACTATATTATTGGGTAAGATCAGATTCTGTTTTATTTTATATTTATGTACAAATGTAAGAAAAAATTATTTTATTTAATATGCCAAACAGAAAACATTTAAGTGAAATAGGTCTAGGCAAAAGGAAGAGGAACAGTATTTAGTCTTTATCTAACCTGCAGCTCCTCCTATTTTACAATCTGATTGCATCAAGGTCCAATTAAGATCTATGGGGGTACCAGCTAAATTGTGGGGAGACATGGGGCCTGATCCAGAGCTACGACCACAAGCGATCGTACGCCAATTGTAAGCGAAAATTCGTGAAAAAAAACGCACTACGCATGTGCAGTATGACAACTTCCGGTCGACCAAAGGACATGAGCGTACAGAGAGCGAATTTTCTGCGTATTTTTCGCTCAAGGGGCGTGCGTTTTTTACGACGATAGGCTGGACGCTCAAGTTACTACACAGAGGCGGGGATAGCCATTTAAATTGTACAGTATGGGCGTGCTAAGCCCAGTACGACCAGCATATGGGTACGAAAATTCGCACGTACGCTGGAAAATCTTAGGGTAGGGTTCAGCCGGCGTAAGCAGGTACAATCAATGGGAGTGTTATGGGCGTTAAAGTTTTTACGCCCGGGCGAACGTTCGCTACGCTTGTGGGCGATTGCGGTCGTAGGTCTGGATCAGGCCCATGGACACGGACCTCTCCATATTGTTTTTCATGATTTCAACATTCCAGACATGGCTCTGGGGGTCTTTCTAGACCTTGGCCTCAAAATCATAGGCCACCAATAGTGTAAGTTTGGATAAATCGCCTGAGGGGAGGTAAATGTGCCCGCCCCCCAAAGCCCCCAGCAAGGACAACGGGCCCCCTCTTGATCCCCAGTTAAACCGGCTGCAGTCCCCACTACTATGGACTGCTTTCAGAAATAGAGACAGCCAAAAGCTCCTTTTCGTCTGTCTCTAATTAGAATAGGGAGCCATTTTAGAAATTATTTTTATGATTGGGTGAGTGTGCTGATCGGCATACTCACCCATTCATTTTCGCAGGACCCGCCGCAGACCCGCCACTGCCAGCTACAGAGAGGTGAGTAACCTCTCTGGGGACTTTTAGTGTTGGGGGTTTAGGGTTAGGGCCAGGCTGTGGGGAGGGGGTCTTACTGTTAGGCTATACAGAAGGGAGTATTAGAGTCAGGCTAGGGAGAAGGGAGGGTTATGGTCAGGCTGCAATTAAGGGAAGGTTAGGGTCAGGCTGCGGGGAAGGGAAGGTTAGGGTTTGGGCAATGGAAGGGGAGGGTTAAGGGGTTAGAATTAGAGAGAGGTTTGGGGTAGTTTTTAGCCTTACCTTTCGGAGCACCGTGTTTAGGGATCGATTCCTATGCCTCATCGAAATAGGGATGTTCTTAGTGGGTAGACCACTTTGAGAAAAGGAATTGCCTCCCCGAAACACGTCAGGGGTGACTTTGATTGTGGACAAGATGCAACTAGGCAGAGAACACCAGGAGGACTAGTGTGGAGTTTGAGGCTCTTTTTTTTATCAGCGTTACCCAGGAGGCTCTCTTCAAAGTTTCTTACGGTGTCAGATGCACGTTCCTGTTACTTTTATCCTTTCTTTTGTTTCTCTCTATGTACATCCACAATGGAGACATAAGGATAAATCTGCCGGCTGTACATGATTTGTGTTTTACTATTTGCCTTACCAGTCAATTTGATCCTATGAACTCTGATTTGAACTTTTTAGCTTATTAATTAAGTGTATGAGCTTTTTAAGAGTCGTTATTTGTCAGTTGTATATTTATTTATTTATTTATCATATANATATATATATATTAGCGCAACCATATAACTATTCACTTTCTCTCTGATTTGGTTTTATTTATATTTTATGAGGGTGTAGAACCTTTGTATGTATAGTCTGGTTGCTGCTTTTAATTTATCAGAGCAGTGGATACTATTTATTATTTTTATCTGTGCCCTTGCACCTGTTTTGCCATTACTCCCAAACTCTGAATCCGGGCCTTAGTCTAAATCCGGCCCTTACATAGTAATTATACACTTACTGCTATAAAATAGGTGTAAGTGCAGCTCTCGATCCGTCCTGCTCTTTGTAGTTCTTTCCTCTGCTTGCTGCAGTTATGGAGCAAGGAAAAAAAAGTAGTAAATTTAAATGAATTGTAATCACTTTAATATTGTCATCATTTCATTGCCTCTGAACTAGCACATGTCCAACTCAAACAAATAAAATAAAAATATGTAGTGATTCTGCCATTTTTGCCCGGGCTTGTGTGTGGTCAAAAACCATCTGCACTCCATAAATCTCAGTGCGATCCTGGCACTCAGCCCTATCAGGGAATGAATGATCTATGTTGTACAGACATATTGGTCATGCATTCATTTGTTTATAAACAGGGCAAGCAAAAACAAGAATATGAGTGTATAACATAGATATTACCATTCATTACCATAAAGGATATTACTAGATGCAATGTACTTACCTATATTTTTCAAGGTCATAAAACACATCTTTGGAGATGTCTTTTATTGTCTTTTTGCTGACAGATATAATCAATTATGCAAAAAACCATTCGGCCTCTGACAAAAACTTTGATCTTTAATGCAACAAGCACCTTGATGGTCCAGTGGGATTATTGAGCAGTAGCTCTGACCATTTGTAGTAACCTGCTGAATACGAACTGAACAACATGAAATGTGAGCTGTGACTCTTCTATAGCCTATGAAGATTTTCCTTGTGCTCATTAGATAGAATCCTTCGTACATTGTATCTAAACTATTATGTGGATCAGAAGCAGAAGTCAGCAGCACAACGATGTGGCTACTTTGTCAGCACCAGCAGACTTTCATTCACTCTCCCCTTGCATGTACTGGACTTCTATACCCTGGACCCGAACCTACATATTACGCACTAACTCCACGTGAAATGGGGCTAGAGCATAATGAAGGATCATAAACAGGGGCTTAAACTAGTCCTTATTGCACGATTAGTTTACCCACCATGGGGTAGATCCAGAACTCCGCTTGCAATATGTTTCCTCGCGTAGCGTATTTACGCGTGCGTGCCTTCTATACACTCCCCTTAGCACACCACCCTTGAATGTACATATTTTGTCCGAGATCCGCTTTCCAAACCCTACCTTAACTTTTGCCCACGTAACCAATGTCATCTGCACACGTACGTATGAGCAACACGTATTTACGCAGCTAAGCACGCCCACACTGTACACTTTAAATACAAACCCCCGCCTACATAGCGTATTTCAGACGTATTTTTGACTCACGTAAAATTGTTACACCCACACGTATTTACATGACACATATGCGAATGGCCCAGACGTTCACATTTACACTACGTTACGGAGTGTATTTTCTATGGTGCGCATGCGCAGTACTTACCCAAAAATTTTACGTGTCCGCCACGCGTAAATTCGCTCACAAGTGTTGTTCTGGATCTGGCGCCATGCGTGTAAGGCATTGGAAAGGCTTCCACCTGGATTTGAGGATACAGATCCATGCTGTATGTGCAGCAGTGAAATGTGGGAGGGGGGGTTCTATACACAGGCCCAGACCTACGTTCCCTTTACGTTTTATCGTGTAGCGTATTTTCTATGCACTCCCCACGAGCGTATGTACTTTTGGCGTGTTACGCTTGCCAAACTCTACCTTAACTTTTCAAAGCGTAACTACTGATGTACGTAAAGGCTTCATTTACATAAGTGTCTAAGCACGCCCACACTGAACGATTTAAATGCCTCGCCCCGCCTCCAAAGCGTAATTAGGGGTGTCGTATAGTTGGCGCACCCCTTCATTCATAGTTACGCTGTTGATACTAGGTGTTTTTACGTCTCCGGCTAGCATACTTTGTTCTGGATCTACCCCACAGAGAATATGAAAAAAGAACACATTGCATGATTTGTTAAAGGGTATGAAGTCATTGAGCTATGAGGAAAGGCTAGCCAGTTTAGACATTAACTACAAACCCCCGCCTACATAGCGTATTTCAGACGTATTTTTGACTCACGTAAAATTGTTACACCCACGCGTATTTACGTGACACATATGCGAATGGCCCATACGTTCACATTTACGCTACGTTACAGAGCGTATTTTCTAAGGTGCGCATGCGCAGTACTTACCAAAACACAATTTTACGTGTCCGCCACGCGTAAATTCGCTCACAAGTGTTGTTCTGGATCTGGCGCCATGCATGTAAGGCATTGGAAAGGCTTCCACCTGGATTTGAGGATACAGATCCATGCTGTAAGTGCAGCAGTGAAATGTGGGAGGGGGGGTTCCATACACAGGCCCAGACCCAGACCTACGTTCCCTTTACGTTTTATCATGTAGCGTATTTTCTATGCACTCCCCACGAGCCTACATACTTTTGCCGTGTTACGCTTGCCAAACTCTACCTTAACTTTTCAAAGCATAACTACTGATGTACGTAAAGGCTTCATTTACATAAGTGTCTAAGCACGCCCACACTGTACAATTTAAATGCCTCGCCCCGCCTCCAAAGCGTAATTACGGGTGTCATATAGTTGACGCACCCCTTTATTCATAGTTACGCTGTTGATACTAGCAGAGGCATTTTAAGAAGTGAGGGGGCCCGTGTGCAGGATTTGCACATGGGCCCCCCACCCCTCTTACCTGAGCCAGGACTGTCCAAATGCGTGGCCCAAAAAAGGGGCGTGGCTTAACGACACCATAAGCCCCGCTCCCTTTTCGTCCCACTAATACGGACAGTCCCACCGCAGGGGAAGGGGGACTAATTTGGCATCTATTAGAGTGAAAAAATAGATGCTGAATGGCCCCCCTTCCCCTGTCAACCCTGGGTGCAGAATGCATGCCACAGGGCCCCCTGTTCTGAGGGGCCCGTGTGCACTGCACACCCTGCACCCATTATAGATACGCCTATGGATACTAGGCTGGTACGTACATTCAGGTGTTTTTACGTCTCCGGCTAGTATACTTTGTTCTGGATCTACCCCACAGAGAATATGGAAAAAGACCACATTTCATGATTCTGAATCCAGTTCATTATGAATAGCCAGAAGTTAATTTGCCAGCAATAAAATGTCTGGATGTCATTTTTAACCGATTGTCATTTTTCTATCTGAAAGGGTGGTTAATGTGACACCTGTCAGATAGATGATTTGACTACAGACCCAGGCCTCCACCTGAAAATAGGCCCCCACAAACAGCAGATATACAGGCCTACCGCTGCCATAACTATACACGGGCATTTTGAGGCATATTAAACCCTACTATGGGGATAGACTGTTGTGTGATGAAGGGGCCACAGTTTGGTGGAGGGACCCACAGGTAACTGATCACCCCACACAGATCACCCCACACAACACTGGTCTCACCCTCGCTTCACTGGTTACACCCAATCCAATGAGCAAGTGATTTGTTCAGCATTACAATGGGAGGAGAGAGCTGGGAGTAACTAGGGAGAAGCAGTGGGGACACAGAGGGGAGCAGAGACTTGGGAGCAGGAGTGGGGATAAGTTCATGAATCAATAATTTTTTACTTTACTTTTTTAAGCAGCATGGTTACCATGCCAACAGTTATTGCTGTAAAACTATTTCAGTAATAATACAGCAGACTTCATGGGGTTGACTGAATTATTGGTGAGTTTTCTATTGTCCTCATAACCGGAACCAATGCTATCAGTTGGCCACATAGCAAATTTCAATTTACCTATAAATTGATTGAGCAACTTCCATTTTGTGTTTGGCAAATTTCAATGATGCCACTTTGAGCTTTTAACTCCATCCAAACATCTCATAAGAGTTTTGCCTTTGTTGGAACACCAACAAAGATCCCCTTCTAAATCACCCACACACACACACACACACACACACACACACCTCTCAACACTGTTGTAGCCACATCCCCTGCATCCACAACCTACCTCCGGTTTTGTTGACCACAGTTGCCATGTTATTTGTTTATAGTCAAAAAACCCTGAAAATATATTTTTGGGTCGCATGTAGGTGTCTACATAATCTGTAAAGTGGTACTGAACATGATTCCACTTTGGGTAACTGGTACTCACCAAAAAAAAGGTTGAGAACCACTGGTCAAGAAGATGAAATGTTGGTGTAGAAATCTATGTGTGAAAAAGTCCTGGCAGATAAAGTCTTCTTTCAATGTGTAACTACAAGGTCCTGTATGGCCATTTCTTGCTGAACATGCTGGATCTTAGAGTGCTAAAAGCATAGTCATTTCTGGGGGTTTATAACAGAACCCAAAGAAAAAAATAACAATAATAATAATAATAACAATAATAACAATAATAATAATAATAAACAGATAAATATTCACTTAAATAAGTAATAAGCAATTATTCTTAAATTTTAAATTAGATTAAATAATAAATGTTTGAGTTACATAAAAAATCCATATAATTAGCGAAGTTTGAGGACAGTTTTTTGGTAGTTTATTTGGTTGAATTTCAATGTAACTGGTTAAATTACCCCCTTGCTTGTTGTTGTCACAGCAATGCTGTCAGTAATCCCATAGTCCTAAAATCAGTCAATCACAAAGTAATATTTAGTATATGGACTATCCAAGATGTGTAACTGTTCATAAACTTCATTTCACACCAACACAGTAGTTACAAAGGCCATTATTAACACAAGTGTGAATTTGCGTACTTACGGAAAAATATGCAAGCAAATTATCCACCATTGTGATTCACACATCGTTACGGATATAGTTAACCACCCCCACACACAAGGGCAGCAAAATGGAAGTGTTTTGTGCGTATATATATATATATATTTGATGCACTATGAATCGTGCCTCCATTTATGATCTCAAAACTGGTTGTGATTCAAAGAAACGTGAGTAAACGCAGTGATTGCTGTAATCAGTTGTTGTAATAAATTATGTCAATTGCCTTTGTTTTATTGGAATAATTAAACTAAATCATTATCTAAATTCTGTTTCTGTTTGTTTTTTGTTTCTCTACATTAACCCTTAATGTTGTACTAAAGCTAGTGAATTTTGTACTATATTCTAGATGTATGTTTATGTTAATGAATGAATATTAAACGTCCCAATTTTTTTTATAAATGTTGCACTTTTTTAATATTGTTTTCTATTAAATATTTTTTTATAAAATATTTTAATATTTTATTTAATACTTATTATAATAATTATTTATGTGTTATAGTGTGGTTGTGTATTACCTATTATAATGAATAAAAAAAATGATAAAATACATAAACACACTGTATTTAGTTAGGAATACGATTATCCACTAGGCAGCCCTTTCCTTATCAGCCTGGATCAGTCCCAGTAAGAAAGGTGAGTGGCGCTGATATTGGGTCTTTTCCTAGTGGAAAATCGGCCCATTTATCAGCAACCTCCTGCTGGGACCAATATAATTGCTCCTGTATATGGCCAGCTTAAGATGAATGCTTCATGATACAATTTACGAGTTTCGTATGGGTTACTTCTTTCTAGAAGTAATGACTTGAAATCATTAATATAAATTGATGAATTCCAATTGTAATTGAACCTCTTGTTCAACAACATAATTAACTGAGAAATTGCAACCTTATTTTGTCATTGCAATCTATTCTGGCAAATGGTGCCGGCTAAACACTGCCAATTAATATTTATTCTGAAATGACAAACCTGTTAACAACTCACAATCTGAATTGACAGGACTTTGGGAACCACTTTGCCAACTGAAAGGTAAAAAGAAAAACCCTGTAAATTATGCTTAAAGCGATCGCATTAAAGCCATGTAGAAATCGAGATGTGGCACCTCTGTAAATGATTCAGTAAGTGGCTGAACGCTCTCTGTTAATTTGGCGTTCTGTGGCTTATATAATCACTTACACCTGTTTCTTCTCATTAACCCTTTGCGAGTAACGGTCTTTCAATCATTTCCCCATGAAAGAGATCCCTATTCCCCTGTCAGTAATCAATGCAGACTAAACCGTTGCGGATACATATTGAAAATATTAGGAACTGACAGCAAAACAAACATTTGGTCGAAGCCGTGGCAGATGCATATATCTATGCCAGTGATTTCATGTTTACTAATTAACTGATTTGCCCAACGCTGGAAAAGTAGACTTTATTGAGAAGATTAAAAAAGGAAAAATACAAGACAAGGAAAGGTTGAGACTGAAGACTAGAGGTAAGCTTGAACAAGACTGACAGTTTCAATAATGTTTGTTGCAAACAAAAAAGCAATCTCAACAGGCATTAATCCTACGATCCCACAGAAAGCGAGCAGTCATCTCGGGGCTTCTAATTTTCCTCCTTGGCTTGATGCCCTGAACACACTGTAATTGCAACACATTGTAGTTATTGCACTGAGCTAGGAGAAATCTGAGGGGTTCTCAGTGGATTAAAGTCATCCAGCTACAAATCCTCGTTCCTACTTAGAATTTACAATATACTGACTTGACCTTCTGCTATATCAACACATACTGCGTTGGAGAGCTGGAAAATATGATTAGTGAGAAACATGGTATATTCTTTGGTAGACTAAAACTTCTATTTCAGTATAAAATAACCTGGCCCTGTGGCATTCAGGGCATCAGCTGCCCCCTTTTTTTTGGCTACAAGTTGGTAGAGCATGAAGGACTCAAGCCATCCAGTCATCTTCAACAAAGCTGTCCTTTAAGTACAGAGGTTCATATTCTGCTTGTACCTGTAGTATGTTAAACTAAAATGTGTTGACCAACCAGTGACAGCTGAAACGGTAAACTGGGTTTGTTAAGACCTTTGAAGAACCCGCAGAAGCTTTCACTGAAGCTTGGATAAACATGGAGGCAAGACACTGCGACATGCAAAATTATGACTTTTATAACCTTCCTTGTCAGATGTGTTTATGGTAATTAGGCTGGAGGGTATTGCAGCAGTCACTATTTGGTCAAGCCATCGACAAGGGGCTGGATCCAGACTTAAGTAAGTGGTTGAAATCAGTTACTCCTGGGCTAAACCATGTTGATTGCAGGGGGAGTCAAGTTAATTGTATTCTTTGCATGCAGGGATATATCTTTGAATTGCTTACTGCACACAGATACTGACCAGCTTTACTATCACACTGTTATTTAGACTTGGGATAGGAAACATCACCTCTCAACTCTAATACTGTTTGCAACAGATGAAATATGACTCCCCTGCAACCAACATGGTTTAGCCCAAGAGTAACTCATTTCAAGCACCTACTTAAGTCTGGATCCAGCCCAATCTTCTTATGTCAAACTGAACTATTGACTGTGTTGTGCTTCTATCAGCAGGCATTCCACATGCAGTGGGTGGAAGACGGCCACTTTGATCATGGCCATATGTACACGCTACCGGCTGCCAGCACAGATCTGGATCCTCAAGATCCATATTTCTGTGCTAAAAGTCATTCTAACAGAGGGGTTAGGGGTAGGAGGGGGAGTCACATTTAACATGGCGCCAGTGTGTAAATGTTAAGGTAGGTTTCTGGTGACAGAGGACAGTATTCACAGATCCGTTTTTGCGTGTTGTTGCGTGCGTATTTTCAGGATCGGATGAACTGCGCATATGAAATGTAACTTTTTCCATGCACATCACGTAGTATTTAAGCTCGTACTTTCGGCTTGGGAATCGCACTTAGGGACATACGTATGGAGGGGCGTGCTTTTTATCCGGACAGTTACATGAAAGTGGGCAGTGGGAAGCATTTAAATGGGCATTTGAGGGCGCGGTTAGATAAATGCGCACATACGTAAGTAACATACGCAGGTAGACTTAAGGGTGCCCTATGAAGGCGGAAGTCACCAAAAACCTGTCCGTGCGAGGGGAGTGTCATGGATGTTGCCTTGCTACATAAGTGCGTATATTTGCGTACTTTTTACACACGTATCTGTGAATAGAGTCCAGAGAGTGCAGGGAGGGGCGTGTTCTCCCCTTGCCTTTATGCTAATTAGGATTGCACAGTTACCTTATAGCAGACCTCCGCAGCCACTCGCCTCTTACTATTAAATTAGAATCTGGTCATCATTTGTGGGTGAAGGTCGCCGCCTCCAATGGCCCTTTTCCAAAAGTTTACAACTGCCTGGGAAATCGATTGCTTCTGCCTCACAGAAGAAGACACCGCGCTGAATGGTGAGTATGAATCTTATCCCAACCCTTACCCTATTCCTTACCCTACCCCTCCCCTTCCATTACCCTAACCCTCCCCTTCCATTACCCTACCCCTCCCCTTCCATTACCCTAACCCTTCCCTTCCATTACCCTAACCCTCCCTGACTCTAAAACTCCCCAAGATTTTATTCACCTGCAGCGGGCGCTGCTTCCAAATGAATTCAGGGTAAGTATGCCGATCAGCATTCTTACCCATTCCAAAAACAAATTTCACAGTAGCGCTATTTTCGAAATAAAGACAGACAAAAATGAGCTTTTCACTGTCTCTATTTCTGAAATAGCACTTTCACAGCGGTGACTCCCATCGATCATCTGCAAGTGCTGACTGTCCTTACTAATGTATAACGTTTTATGATTTTTGGATAGCAACAATTGTACACCATATTCATAGCTGAATTATGCGGCATAAGGACATCGATCATATAGAAATTGCATTTTTTTCTAGGTACGTGTTTAATATTGATTTTAAGAAGGTAAAATATTATATGTTTGTCTAACATAGATTGTTGTCTTGTCTGATCCTTATAGCCAACACAGATCTCCCTTATATATTGATTAAGGAACCAATAATTATACCACTGAAGTTTAAAGGTGATTACCAGTCTCTTAAATATAAAACTTTTAGTGCTAAACAGTTTATGTGGTTTTGTTTTTTGTTTTGATAAACAACAAAAATTTTCCCCTACAGTGGCTTATTAATTACTTAATCAGCACCTATAGGGCTCTATTTACTATCATTAGCGCTAATGATAGCAACTAGGTTCACTGTGCCTCGCAGGCCTAGCAGGACCGTGGGGAGTATTTATTAATACTTACCCCTCTGGCGAGGTCCCACGACGGCCAGTGACCCTTTCGTTGACATCGTTCTGCGCTGGAGTCCCAGTTCATGCGCATTAGATGCCTTTTGGGACTTTGAAAATTTCAAGTCTCAAAAGGCAAAATCACTGCGCATGCGCCGGGATCAGAGCCAGACGCGCGCCCGGATAGGTAAGTTTTAAAGTTTCGGTTTCAATTTTTTTGTGTTTTTTTTGTAATTGAATATGTTTATTAGATAAAATTTTATTAAAACTAGTTCATATATTTTTTTTTTTCATTTTTTTTACTTAGATTTTAATAGGGATTTTTTTACTAAACTGTATTCCAGCGGTCTCCCAACATGTACCCCCCTCTTCCTCCCCCTAATAACAGCTATTAGGGGGAGGAAAAGGGGTTTACATGGGGAGACCGCTGGAATACTTACCCTAACGCCATCTTCAGATGGCGTTATTTAACGTGTCGGTGCGGATTGTTAAAATTCGCACTGACACTTAGTAAATACCGGCCTGCATTCATTAGAGCGGGCCGGCGATCGGGAGGGTTAATCCGATTGTCGCCATGGTTTCAATGGCGATGATAGCATTGTAAATAAGGAACTCTTCGGTTTCATATGATAAAGCCCGTTTTCACACGAAACCGGGCTGTATCATATAAAAAAGATGTTTGTAAATAAAGCCCATTGTTCTTTTGCAGTGTGATATGTAAAACAAGCAGCCATCCTGTGATCTGTGACTGATATACAAGGGTTTGCAGCCATGGAATTGTGTCTTCCGGGGCTGTGTGTCTCAGGACACTGGTCATCCTGACTGACTCACATGCAGAAGACTTTTCTTAACTATTTTCTTTTTCTTTAAGGTCTCACATTGTACAGAATTGTATTAAGTTCCTGCTAACTCTGAGCCCAGACACTGATACTTGTAATTACACTGCCAGACAGGGGCTGCAGTCAGTAGCTGTTATCTGATCCACAGAGTCAATCTCAGCCTGATTTATGGTTACATCAAGTGGAAAGTTGCTACTAATTGTTACAAAGTCCTCCTTGAAATGTAACTTCACCTATCTTCTACAACCGGAAAACATTTAACCCTTTCCTTTGCCTAACTAAATTTTGCTTTCACACTTACCAAAAAAAAAAACCTGGCTAGTACAACATCCAAAATCTATTTACCTGCAATCAATGAAGACATCTAGTACAATAAGGGCTTGCTACAGCCCATAGGCGTATATCTATAATGGGTACAGGGTGTGCAGTGCACACGGGCCCCTCAGAACAGGGAGCCCTGTGGCATTCTTCCTGCACACAGGGTTGGCAGGGGAAGGGGGGGCCCATTCGACATATATTGTTTCCCTCTTAAGATCTTCCAGGGGAAATAAATAGATGGCGAATAAGCCCTTCTTCCCCTGCGGTGGGCCAAAAAAGGGGTGGGGCTTAAAGCCTAGTGTGGTCCCACCCCTTTTGAGGTCGGGATAGTCCTGTGTCAGGGTAAAGGGAGGGGGGCCCATGTACAAATCCTGCTCAAGGGCCCCCTCACTTCTTAAAACGCCCCTGCTACAGCCCTTACGTACTATCTAGACTTTTAAGGATTTCATCAGTTAGGGGGTCATTTGGTGGCAGAGCCAAAGTTAGACATTTTAGCACCAGAGGCAAAAAAAAAATGAACTTACTGCTGCCCCACTTTGACTTTGCGCCCTGGATGACCGACCGCCTCTATCACCCACCCCTAGTTACAGCCCTGCCTGGCGGAAATCTTTCCGAGCAAGGATAATGACTTCCCTTCTCTCGTATGAATTCAGTAGGGGAGATCTGGATCCGGTCCTTAATTACCCCCAAAAATTCCTAATAGCATTTATTTTTTTGGCACTGTGCATGTACCATAAGTATTTATATGACAGCTGTTATATTATGCAGATTGAAATTACAGCCTGAACTGCTGGTCTGCGAGACAAACTCTACTTTTCTTATTTCCTCATACGATATCAGAGTCAGCTCCTAGATAATGTGGCCATGATAAGGATCTAGCCGCCTGTCATTCCTCTAGTAGGTCAATTTACACGCATAATGCCATCTGGTATCCCATAACGTTTACATTGGATGTGATCTGCTGATACTCCATCCCCTGGGCTTCCATTTAATAACATCTTGTAAGAAGACCTGTCATTGGGATTAGTTTCTAGAATCACAGGCACCTTAGAAAACTCCTATTAATTGGAATGTTAGATGGATAATGAGCTTCTGATCAGCCCCTGCTAATGACACAGCCTAACGCCGCTTCCACTTTCATCTAATTTTCCACCTGTTTCTTTCACTTTTCCTGGGCACAAAAAAAACATAATTTACAAGTAAGATTAGGTCATTAGAATGACTAACCTGTTTCAAATAGAACTTATTACCCCACATTGTCAGTGTAATATAAATTCACTTCTTGGTGATCATAATCGTAACAAACTACTAAAAATGTTAAACAGGTCATTTGTAATTATACCATAGCATGAAATAAATATGCAGTATATTACATAATATATATAATATATGCAATATATCAAAAACAATCCAATAAAATAAAAACAACAAAATTATCCCTGCAATGCAGAGGTTGTTAAAAACCAGCCTTATATATTGATCATTACTGGGCATCGGAGCTTAGTAAATGTTCAAAACAGTGATAGCAGCCAACATTATTATTTTATCCCCAGGATATTTTTCTTTGGCATTGCTGTATCGCAACAGGGGATATGATAATTTTTGTGTACAATAGTGGTAATATATGTATTTCCTTAGGACATCCAGAAGGATTGAACCCACAGGGTTGGTATGAGTAACCTTTTTATTCAGTAAAAGAAAAAAAAAACACAAAAATAAACTTTTACAAAACAAAACAATTGTTATAAAGTAAAAACATTCTGATGTATGCATTACACATTTTTAACTGTACCTTTCTTTTTTTGATTAAACAATTTAATATGACATTCAAATTATGTATCGTATCTTTTTTCTTTTATTTATTAAATTGACAAATATTATAGTTCATGTATTAGTATTTATTTATTTTTACCCTCATATGCCAGCTCACCTAGTGTATTTCAGTGTAATTGTTCACGAGGGATTTTTCACAAGGGAAAAAGGAGGCACTTAGAGCCTGATTCACACTTAAGAAGCATCTGCTTCTTAAGTGCGCATTTGCCAAAAATAACTTACTGCGCATGTGTAGTAGGTTATTTACGCTATCTACGTACCAGATCGGTATGTAGATAGCGTAGGTGCGGTCTTTAAATACGCAGTAATTTACGTCCATAGAGGTGGTGTTATGCCGCTTCGGGGGAGGGGGGGTTTAGGCAGAAGTGGGAGGTATTAACTTAGATTAGCTGGGGAGGGCGAGAGGGAGGCGGGGAGGTGCAATGTCCGTACGGACATTGCACGGACAGATAAGGTAGCCCTATGGAACTCGTAAGTGCCATAAGATACCTAGAAACTGGGGGTGGGTTGGGGGCTGGAAGAGTGAGTTAGGTGCGGATCTGCCCTCACCTAATTTACTCTTATCTGTGAATCTGGTCTGTTAGTGAGCAGTAAGGGTGTGTCCAAGCAAGTGCACTGCATCCAGATCTGAAAGCAGATGGAAATAAAGACTGTTTGGCCCTGATTCAGAGATTGAAAATAAGAACTTAAAGTTACACCTGGGCTAAACCATGTTGATTTCAGTGGAGTCTAATTTTATTTGTTGCAACAGTGTTATAGTTAAAAGGTGATGTTTCCCAGCTCAAGTCTAATTAGCAGTTTAAAAGTGAAGCTGCTCAGGTATCTGTGTGCAATACGTAAAAGCAAAGTATTCTCCCTGCATGCCATGAATACAATTACCCTGACTCCCCCTGAAATCAATATGGTTTTGCCCAGGTGTAACTTTAAGTTCTTATTTTCAGCCTCTGAATCAGGCCCTTTATGTCTAAACACTTGCACCTGCCACAGGTCATATCTAAGTTCGGGGGACTGACACCACACAACCTATTTCTGACTCGTGCGTTAGAATTTCCGCAATACCAAAGTTTGGACATTGCTGCTGAAGTATTGTTCTGTTGTTAGATATTTCATATATACAGTAATTAACAAAAAATGTACATCGTTTTTTTTGTTCATTAAAATCCTTAATTTTTGATTGTTTTACATATTTAGACACATGCTGCGGTCTGATTTGGGTGCGCCTCTGGATCAGACATTGGCGCTTTATTACATGAAGATCTCTTTTCTGCTCCCTACATTACAGTGGTCGAAGTGGAACTAGAAGTGGCGGCATGGACATTTAAGCTGGCCACACACTAGAGCCATTATTGTCCCAAAGCTACAATTATCGTGGATCAGGCCAAAAATCGCTCTAGTGTGTGATAACATAGAAACATAGAAAGTGATGGCAGATAAGAGCCAATGGCCAATCCAGTCTGCTCAGTTTGTGGTACAGAAGGATTTCTTAAACCTCAGATTATCGTCCCAGACAGGCTCTGGGACAATTATCTGATCGAAGGGAATTCCCGACTGATTATTGTCCCAAGAGGACGATATCTTGTAGTGTGTGGGCAAGTATGATTATTGGACCTTGTGCCTCCTCCTCCTGGCTGACTGAGTCAGACAGACAGGGAAACTCCGGCCAGGAGGTAGAGATGCCACAAACTACTGTCAGTCAGCCCTTTAGAAAGCTGCACAGAGAGGACACAGCACTGCGCGGCTTCAGGTTTGTTAAGTTAGCCAATAGGCTGGCTGCATGAGACTCCTGTCAAGATTGACTCTAGTACCAACCAATCAGAGCGAGACTGCAGCCAGACAATAAGCTAGCTTCGCAGTCTCATTCAGAGATTACCTCTGTTGTGTGTAGCATCGATATCGGGACCTTTCCCTAGGGGAAAATCATCCCAAATATCGTAGAAGTGATGGAGATTTATAACTTTTCAATGAAATCCATGGGAGAAGTGACAGTATAGCATACCCCTGTATGCCCCCTCACTTTGAACCCTGCTACATTATATACAGGACATGGTCACACAAAGTTGTTTGCACAGATCCCACACTCCAACACTAAAAAAATCTATCTACACTTTTTGTGCCAGATGCTAGAATATGTAAACATGTTGTGTTTGCCATTTTAAAACACTGCATACTGGTTGTCCACGCAGCTTTGTAGAGAGTATTTGGATAAGTTCCACAATCCACAGATTGTCTGTTTACAGTGGCAAATATAGAACTAAGAACAAGAAACAGATGCCTGGGAGCACCACTTTCTGGGAGCTGCTGGCCTGTCAGAAATGCAAGAGGGGGGCATCTGGGTTGCAATACATAATTTGCAGACATTGAGAAAGGTTGCGGGCCCAGTTATGTTGTTCCTGGGGAAAAAGGGTCTAACCCTAAAAAGACCTCTGGTTACGTACTATAAGCATTGTAGTCTCACGTTATTGGTTGGTTCAGTCTGTGGAAGGCATTCAAAGAACACTCACAGCACGATCCAGAGGTGAGCATATGCCAGGGGCGTGTCAATAGAGAGTAGGGGCGTAGTCAATGTATAGTAATGGCGTGCCAGGCAACTGCACCCCATCCAGACCTGAATGCAGAGTAGGACTATTTACAGTCATTGAGCTGGATCCAGACTTAAGTAAGTGCTTGAAATGAGTTACTCCTGGGCTAAACCATGTTGACTGCAGGGGAGTCATATTTCATCTGCTGCAAACTGTATTAGAGTTGAGAGGTGATGTTTCCTATCCCGAGTCTAAATAACAGTGTAATAGTAAAGCTGGTCAGTATCTGTGTGCAGTAAGCAATTCAAAGATATATCCCTGCATGCAAAGAATACAATTACCTTGACTCCCCCTGCAATCAACATGGTTTAGCCCAGGAGTAACAAATTTCAAGCACTTACTTAAGTCTGGATCCAGCCCATAATGTGCACCTGCTACAAGTCCAGGGGGCCGACCTTCCGCAACCTATTTTAGACCCTTCTGTTAAGATGTCACACTTCAAAAGCATTGCAAAGTTTCAGAATCCCTTTTGATGTCTTGTGCGTGTATTTAATCATTTTACATACAGTAAGAAAAAAAATTCATGTTTTTCTTAAAAATTTTAGATATTGTTTACTATTATTTTGTGACCTTTACAATGTGACAGAGACGCTGACATTGATCAGAACCTCCCCCCTGGTGCTGTGTGCCCGTACACTTTGTGCCATGGTTGCATGTAATACAAAGGAGCAGTTCTGTGTGTTTATGGGTCGCACACAGCCCGTCTCACATTTATGAACACATGACCAATGTGTCCTGCGTGCGCCTCTGTCCTCAGTCTATGCAGAATCAAGAACCACAGTCCAGATTATTGTTTGGGGAGAAACAGTCTCATGTATCCTTTGGGTACTTTAATATGTTTTCGTGTTGTGTTTTCAGGTTGTTGGCACAAAACTTGGCATATTGTAGAAGGTGGGGTTCACAACATTCTCTTCTTCAGGGCTGAAAGTCTGGGGGGGGGGTGTTATTTGGAGGCTTTTCTTACACTTTTCATTTATTATTCTTTTTGTTTTGTGGTTAAATAAGAGCACAGATCTGAACGGGAAACTTCACATAGATTAACTGCTGAAAACAAACGTTGCTATAGTATAAAAATGGAATGCACTCACTAAACATGTCATCAAAGGAGGTTCGGTAGTGCTGACATTTTCAATACCTTCCTCCCTCCTGCTCATTTCAGAGGAATTGTCCTTCAACTGACAGCTGATGAATGCTCCATACTTGTCATATACTACTAAGGAAATGTTGCTTCTCCCAGATAGTTGAAGTACATCTTTAAAATAAGTTTAGCATGGATCTTACAGTTTAGCATTCAGTTCATAATACAAACTATATCTAAAATGTGCCATAATGAAATGTAAAAATGGCAAACTAATAAAACAGTTTTTCCAAGGGGAAATGGTGAAACCAAATTCAGTTTAAACATACAGATTTTGCATCATAGGGCCTGATCCAGCGCTACGAAAATTCGCACGACGGGCGAATGCGAACGTATGCTCGGGCGTATCAACATACACGCCCCTAACACTCCCATAGTAAAGTCCCTGCTTACGGCGGCTATACCCTACACTGGGTACGACCGTCGGCCGTACGAAAATTCGCAGAAAATACGCTGAGAAAATACGCTTAGCACGCCCGTACTGTACAATTTAAATGGCTATCCCCGCCTCCCAGTAGTAAAACGGGCGCCCAGCCGACCATCGTAAAAAAAATACGCCCCGCGAGCGAAAAATACGCTAACAATACGCCCGCTATTCGCTCATGACGCTCGGGCGACCGGAAGCTGTCATACTGGGCATGCGCATTGCGAATTTTTGGCCGAATTTTCGCATACGCTCGTCGTACGCTCGCTTGCGATCGTTGCTCTGGATCAGGCCCATAGTCTTCAATAAAATGTCAGCATGTAGCATGTGTGCTATTTTTCACCTCCTGAAATATTTAACATTTCCCCATTGACCATGCTGGAAGTTTGTCCTATATACTGAGTCTCATATGGGTATCAAAGAAGATAGACGCATGCAAGAGTAGGGGTGTAACTACAGCATTGCGTGTCCCCACTGCGATTGCTGTTATTACGAAATGACAACCATTGTAGAATTAGAATTAGAATTATAGGCTGCGGGGGGACATAGGGTTAGGCTGCGGGGGGGAGACTTAGGGTTAGACTTGTGGGG
>WWET01001405.1:51782-64950 GCA_011038615.1 Limnodynastes dumerilii | reverse complement strand
CGCTGCGCTGCATGATTACAAGTGTAACCATGTTGTGCTGATAGAATTACAAGGCTCAGCTTTGCTGATCCTTGTAGTTCCATCAGTACAGCATGGCTACAGCTTGCAGCCATGCATAGGTTTGTTTACAAGCAATATGACACAATAAGATCAAGGGATAATCGCGGTGGTATTCTAAGGAAAATTAACGCGATTAAGCCCTTTAAACATCGCGGAGCATCGCCTGTGTTTGAAACAAATCGCGTGTTAATGAATTTGAAACATTTTTTTTTTTAAATTGCGGCAAAATCGCCGCGATGGGCCGCGATGTCAAATTGCATTAAAAAATCGCGTTTAATGAATGAGGCCCCAAAAACATGCTGGTAGGTTAATTGGCTATTGAATAAATTAAACCTAATGTGTGTCTGTGTTAGGGAATTTAGAATGTAGCTCCAAAGGGACAGGGACCAGGGACTTCTTAAAATGCCCAAGGTCCCTGATATTAACCAATAAATCAGTTGTCAAATTAAACACGTGGGAATTTTGCCTTCATATGCTTGCAATTTCTCTCTCCCTCTCACTCCCCCCCTCTCTCCTTATCTTTCTTTGTCTCTGTCTCTCTCTCCCGCTCTCTCAACCCCCCTCATGTCACTCTCCTGTCTCTCTTTCTCTCTCTCTTTCTTTTTCCATTTCTTTCTCTTCCATTTTTCTGTCTCTGTCTCTCTCTCCGCTCTCTCTCTTCCTCTCTCCCTCTCTCTCCACTCTCTTTCCGCTGTCTCTCTCCTTTCTCCACCCCACCTCTCACTCTCTCTCCATCTTTCTGTCTCTGTCTCTCTCCACTCTTTCTCTCTCTCTCCCCCCCTCTCTTTCTCTTTCCACTGTCTCACTCTCTCTCTATGTCTCTCTCATTTTCTCTCTCTCTCTCTCTATCCCCCTCTCTCTCTTCCTCTTCCTCTCTCTCTTTCCGCTGTCTCTCTCCTCTCTCCATCCCCCCTCTCTCTGTCTTTCTCACTTTCTCGCTCTCTCCCTCTCCACATAATGTGAAAATAACAATGTCTTAAATTTATGGATTAAATGAAAAAGGAAAAACACCATGGAAAACTGACCATCTCCCGAGATAATGATAATATATTTTCCTTTTGGAAATCATTGATGCATGACGCCCAAAGACTTTAATACCTAACCCCAGCACTATATAACTTCTCAAGGTCAGATGCTGATTACTCTTTATCCTTAACATAAGCTAGTTCAGTTTATTAACATTACATTTGTGCTGTTGCAAATAACTGTCCTGTCAGATGTAATTTGTGCGCTGAGCTGTCTAACAGTACAAATCTTGTTTACCCACAGAGCTCATTATGCTACAGGGAATTTGTCCAGCCTTAAAAACTCCAGCAGAAAACAGAGTCTCTGAGAACCAGTGGCCCCAACAGGTTTGTTCCTTCCAGGCATGTTGATATTGAATTACAATGACCCTCCATAGACCTTTACACTGTTCCCTAAAGGAATCTGTCAACCTCTATTTGTGTGAGAAATCCTAACATGTTCTTTAATTAATAAAGTAATGTGCTTAAAATATATATTGCTTCATTTAGTTGCCAGTCATTTTCAAATTATTATAAAGTGTTCTGTTAATTATTTGGTATTACAGTATGTCGACTGACAGGAAACATGTCATTTAGAAAAAAAAAATGCAACATTCTATTATACAATCCCATATATGTATCATTGCTCTACGTATATAACTGTGGCGTAACCAATAGCAACAGACTGCTCCACAGCTGCTGTTATTTTACACAGGTGGAACAATGAAAGCTAACATCTGTTTGTTTGATATGGGTTTATCACATTAATGTGTACTGTACCATGTAATTAATAAACCCCTTAATGGCAGAGTTCTGCAGCTGGGATTTTTACTAGGGTATTAAATGTAATTTAATAAGACATTTAGGACTTGCACTTTTTAACCTATTAAAATTATTGTATGCTAGGATTAGTACATCAAGATGCCATTGTTTACACTGGGACAGAAATGTCCTTAATATTGTTAGGTAGATATGGAACACCTTGTATGGAATCCACCATGACATTTAGGGTATGTTTAATGGAGGTTCTAAAGAAGAAAAGTTAAAATGTTACCCACAGGAACCAATCAGATACTAGCTATCTTTTTCTAAAGTGTTTGGTAATTGAGAGGTAATCTGATTGGTTGTCAAGGGCAACATCTCTACTTTTGCTCTTTTGAAGCTCTATTAAATATACCCCTTGTGTTCAGAATCTTTAAGTGAGATTAAGTGGGGGTGGACTGCACATTTTGGAGTTGTGTCACTTACATACCAGATGTCCTTGTAGTCCTTTTGACCCCTGAAAAATAAGCTGCTATTTACCCATTATTGGAAGTTCAGAGAATAACACTAATTAAACTATTTACCATAGTGTCATTGGGGTATGTATTTACCACTACTGCTTACGTTACTTTGTACAATGAAGTAAAATTCACTTAATATATAATACATCTTCATACTTTGTGAACAGCAAATTACCATTTATGAGTTGTAGATGTCGTTGTTGTTGATTTTTATATAAAAAAAGTGTGGCCGCATCCAGATCAATGTAGGTCACTGACTTAAGCAATCTGTTTGCGGAAGTCAGGTGATTTACTGGCAGTGTGTATGCAAATCAGATAATGCACACAGGTCAGGATCAGATAAAATAATAATAATTAACAAACATATTTCACATTATTCATTACAGATTTTACTTAAAAGTACACAACTGAATGTTTCCCTCATATTAAGTAAAACATATTTACATTGTGCTGTAATAACTTAGGACTTGATTCACACTTAAGAATATTCTTAAAATAAGAAGTTAAAGTCACTCCTGGGCTAAACCATGGTGATTGCAGGGGAGTCATATTTCATCTGTTGCAAACAGTACTTGTGTTGAGAGGTGATATTTCCCAGCCCAAGTCTAAATAACAGTGTAATAGTAAAGCTGGTCAGTATCTGTGTGCAGTAAGCAATTCAAAGATATATCCCTGCAAGCAAAGAATACAATTAAATTAATTTCCCCTGCAATCAACATGGTTTTGCCCAGGAGTGACTTTAAGTTCTTATTTTAAGAAGATTCTTAAGTGTGAATCAGGTCCTAAATTGTGAATAAATTGAGATATATTGTAGTTTATTTTCCCTTTCTTCCCCATATTCCTTAATGGGGATGGAGAGAAAAAGCTATTTACAATGTTACTAGTTATAGTTATATATAGAGTTCTATTGCAATGCCTGGATGGTTCTAAAATAAAAATACCATCCTTCCAATAATGGATGCAACTGTCACTCTGTACTTGCTCTAACAGGGTCTCATGACTGAGTATGAATATAACAATAATGGAGAACAGGGCGATTCAGCTGCACCCCCAGCATCATGACTCAGTATGAATATAACAATAATGGAGAACAGGGCGATTCAGCTGCACCCCCAGCATCATGACTGAGTATGAATATAACAATAATGGAGAGCAGGGCGATTCAGCTGCACCCCCAGCATCATGACTGAGTATGACTATAACAATAATGAAGAACAGGGCGATTCAGCTGCACCCCCAGCATCATGATGGAATGAAATACTCGAGAGGAATGTTTTGAATTGGCTCAAGAAGAGATATAAGCGGTTACACTCTCCACAACAACATTCTGAATTTCGAAAAAGGGACATGCGAAAGTTACTTTTCCGATGTCCCTTTTTCCTATACTTACCGCTTTCTACTTTTTTTGTGAATGGGTGAGTATATCACTTCACCCATTCACTTTTGCAATGCACGATATCCCTCCACCGTCCTTCCTCCGCACCTCCGCTGCTGCTATCGTCGGACCTGGAACAGGTAAGTAAATTATCTCTGCGGGGGTAGGGTTAGGGTTGGGGTTTGGCTGCAGGGGAGGGAGGGTTAGGGTCATGCTGCAGGAAATGGTGGGTTAGGGTCAGGCTGCAATTAAGGGAGGATTAGGGTCAGGCTGCCAGGAAGGAAGGGTTAGGGTAGTGAGACGGGAGGGTTAGGGAAAGGAGTGTGAGACTATTTTTTTCACTAGTTTTAGGACCACGGAGCTTTCGGTGCTTCGTGGATCGATTGCAATGCCTCTTCCAGGCATATGCAATCGAAATCCCAGCCAGTTCGCAACCACCAAGCCTATACAGTGGCCCAAAAGGAAAAGATGTCCCCACCAACTGCAGTCAATGTGGACTATGCTGCTGAAATATAAAGCAGGCATTAGGTAATGTGGCAAGACTAAACCAGAATTTGGTGCATATCTCTATAAATAAACTCTTATATGTTAAATCTTAATTTATATAAATACATTTTAACATTAATAATAATTTTATTATTTACTTGTAATTAGTTACTGAAAATACCATATTTGATACAATGATGATGCATTAATGATCCTGTTTATCTCTCTGGCAGGGTGCACATGGAAGCTCCCGAAGGAAGACATTAATTTCCTTTCCAGGACAGAATAGAAAAGGTTCTTGCTGCCATTTACGTTGTGTTTCCACTGCTAAGATCGTTTTGTTTTTGGAAATGCTGCCAATATGATGTCAGAGCGGGAAATGTGAAGTAAACAATGATGTCACCTGTGGTATGTGCATGAAGAAAGGCAGGAAGGCAGACTGCCACTGAAATATGTCTTCATATGATTGATGCAGATCTAGTATTTATATGAAGCTGGCATCTGGTTCTTACTTGTTAGGTTGGTCAAGGTCTCTCGATATTGCTTTGGATAATCTATAGATTTGTAATAGCTGAGAAGGCTTGCTGTGTCTTGTAGTTCAGCAACAGTTGGCATACTTCTTGTTATCTATGCTTAGTCAAAGGGTCTATTAATGGTAATTGGTACTTAAATGCAACTGAATTATAAAGATGTGAGTATTTATTCACAATCAGAATTAGAGAAAATGGTCCGGATTCGCAGTTACGTAGTTTTCGTCTTACGTACGCTGTTTTAAGAATTGAGTAACTACGCATGCATAGCAGCTTATTTACGCTATCTACGTACCATTTCTGTACGTGTCTTTAGACGGCGCTTACGCAATCTACGTACGGAAATGGTACGTAGATAGCGTAAATAAGCTACTATGCATGCATAGTAACTCAAGGCCTGATTCAGACTTAAGAAGGTGCTTAAAATAAGAGAGGAAAGTCACTCCTGGGCTAAACCATGCAGATTTCAGGGGGAGTCAAGTAAATTGTATTCTTTGCATGCAGAGATATATCTTTAAACTGCTTATTGTACACAGATGCTGACCAGCTTTACTATTATACTGTTATCTAAACTTGGGCTGGGAAACGCCACCATTCAACTCTAATACTGTTTGCAACAGATGAAATATGACTCCCCTGCAATCAACATGGTTTAGCCCAGGAGTGACTTTCCTCTCTTATTTTAAGCACCTTCTTAAGTCTGAATCAGGTCCTCAATTCTTAAAACAGCGTACAGAAGACGAAAACTACGTAACTGTGAATCCGGACCAATAATTCGATAGAACTTTTCTTATACATGCCCACGCTTATTATACCATTGTCCCGACACACTCACTAGGAGAGTTTATCAAATGGGATCTCAGTATGCACTAGCTCTATCTGTTAAGGTTGCTGAAGCAATATAAGTAGTGTAAGAATACATACCGAACTACAACAACACATTTATGTGAACTCTAAAGACCAGGCCAGATTGAGACATTTGAGGAATAAGGTGGTTCAGTAGAGACATGCACTTTACTCTGATTGGTTGATTAGTTAGAGACCCAGAACAACGTAAAACAGTAATGGAACAACGTAAAACAGGGGGCGGATTCTGTCCAGCCTTTGAGTTAATTCCAGCACCAGGCAGGTTTGTGTCACCCGGTGCAGTAACTCAGGGTGTCACCCCTATGGACCTCCTTCCATACAAAACCTTAGTAATGTTTTTTGAACTGTTACTTATATATGAAGATTTCTATATATTACTTAATATAATGGCAATAGTGGTTATTTAGCAGCAAAATTAAAATTATATCTTTATATTAACACCTTAAAATTGCAATATCACACACACAGCCTAAAAATGTATTAACATTTAAATAGTTTAAAGTGGTTCAAGTCTAAAATTATCCCCCTTGAATGTCTCCAGTCATCTCTTCCCCCTCCTTGTATGTCTGTAGCCATCCCTTCTCCCTTGTTTGTTTAAAGCCATTCCTTCTCCCCCTTGAATGTCTTTCACCATCCTTTCTACCTCCTTATATGTCTCTATTTATTCACCCCCTTGTATGTCTCTCACCATCCTTTCTACCTCCTTATATGTCTCTATTTATTCACCCCCTTGTATGTCTCTCACCATCCTTTCTACCTCCTTATATGTCTCTATTTATTCACCCCCTTGTATGTCTCTCACCATCCTTTCTACCTCCTTATATGTCTCTATTTATTCACCCCCTTGTATGTCTCTCACCATCCTTTCTACCTCCTTATATGTCTCTATTTATTCACCCCCTTGTATGTCTCTCACCATCCTTTCTACCTCCTTATATGTCTCTATTTATTCACCCCCTTGTATGTCTCTCACCATCCTTTCTACCTCCTTATATGTCTCTATTTATTCACCCCCTTGTATGTCTCTCACCATCCTTTCTACCTCCTTATATGTCTCTATTTATTCACCCCCTTGTATGTCTCTCACCATCCTTTCTACCTCCTTATATGTCTCTATTTATTCACCCCCTTGTATGTCTCTCACCATCCTTTCTACCTCCTTATATGTCTCTATTTATTCACCCCCTTGTATGTCTCTCACCATCCTTTCTACCTCCTTATATGTCTCTATTTATTCACCCCCTTGTATGTCTCTCACCATCCTTTCTACCTCCTTATATGTCTCTATTTATTCACCCCCTTGTATGTCTCTCACCATCCTTTCTACCTCCTTATATGTCTCTATTTATTCACCCCCTTGTATGTCTCTCACCATCCTTTCTACCTCCTTATATGTCTCTATTTATTCACCCCCTTGTATGTCTCTCACCATCCTTTCTACCTCCTTATATGTCTCTATTTATTCACCCCCTTGTATGTCTCTCACCATCCTTTCTACCTCCTTATATGTCTCTATTTATTCACCCCCTTGTATGTCTCTCACCATCCTTTCTACCTCCTTATATGTCTCTATTTATTCACCCCCTTGTATGTCTCTCACCATCCTTTCTACCTCCTTATATGTCTCTATTCAAAATCAGACACCTTCTATCTGAAAAGGTCTGTAGTTTAACCAAGTTGAGCTACTTCTTTTCTCCAGAAGTAGGCACATCACCATATCACATACCCAGGGATTCAACTGGCAAAAAGCCATGGCAATCTATATTTTCCTAACATATCGAAGGGTATACAGAGGGTTGGAAACAACTGGCTCTCTCTTTTCCAGGTAGGGTGAGCTTGGTCAAAATGACTTCCTTCCTCAAAAACATGTATCCTTCACAAGTTCTTCCCTTGTTAGTTAACAATAAATATATCCAGTATTTGGCGGTGTATCCAGTGACCTTCCTTTAGGCACAACATTATACTAGTGTGACAATTACAGAGTTAGGGAACCCACTGAATGTGTTGCTGAAGGTTCCTCCTCCGTCCGGTAAAGCCATCTCTAAACTATGTTGTGTGAGATTATAGAGCATTCTGGTATGTCTCTCTGGCTACAACAATTTCCATCTCCATCAAGTGTAGAAGATATATTAACTTCTTTTAATTATTATAAGTCAATATCCAGAAATGTTTATTAAACTATATTTTCATGCATATTTCTTCCATCAAAGTCAATAGTTAGCAGGCTTTTCTGCCAGTCATACCCTAAATGCCCTAAATGTCATAGTGTTGAGACGAACACCTTTCACTATTTGTGGTCCCACCCTTTGGTTAAATCCTTTTCACTACAGGTTAAAAGGTTCAAGGCTTTCTCCGACTACTGGCAGAGTGGGTATTGGTTGTCATCTTGTATAAGAGACAAAGATAGCTTGGGGTCATAGGAAATGGCTGCTTATTATCAGAGCAGTGGCAAAAAAAAAACCTATAATTTAAAACTGGATGAGTAATGGGTCCACATCTATCACATTTAAAGAAAAATTATACAATTTCTTAAAAATGGATTAGTTGGAGACATTAATAGACAGGAAAAAGTATAGGAGGCCTTTATGGAAATACTGGCCCAGATCCTGACCTACACACGTCTTACGGACGTGCAAGATCATTACGTATGTTAGCGCAGTGGGGAGTGCACGCCCCCTGCGCTCCCCTTAAAAATTACGACTAGGTCTGCAGCCTTATGGCCTTCCCCCACCCCAATCCCTAATTTAAATGTCTATCTCCGCCACTGCGGATAGGTTCAGCCCCTTTTTCATACCGGCGATCGTACGTAACAAAGTTACGTACGTTCACCGGTACGCTAACATAACATGATTGTGCGTATGCGCACATGTTACTAGATAGGGGAATTATGCAAGCAGCTTGCGTAATTCCCCTGTCCGCCATAGGTGAGGATCTGCCCCATTGTTACTATCAACCAAAATATTCACACAACTTTACAGCATACCACCTGGTTTAAACTAAGATTATTCTAAGGTGTTATTCTATCTTTTGCATTGAGTTACCTGTTTTAAGTGTACAGTGACTTTCGCAGACACTTTTCTGTTTTATATGTTGTTGCCATTACTGATCTGTGTTATATGCACCAAGTCTGTGCCACTTCTGTGACTTATTTCTATGTATTTGTTATGGTCTTCGTACTTTTTATATTTGGAATGTATCTCAGTATCACTATTGTCAATGACTGCTATGGTAATGCAGTGTACAACACCAATAAAGATATTTTAAAAAAATTCAAAGCATAAGAAAAATTATCACACCATAAGCAAAATAGCAAGCAGTGGCAATACATTTGTCATGTCCTTGACCTAAGACCCAGATTTAGACCTTACGTTATATGACCTGTCTTTTTTTGTCAATTAACTGGAGAATCAGACCACTCATAAAAGACTAGGTGTCCAAAGCATAGTCCTGACAGGGCATTAGTGAGAGTGTAAATTACAGTTGCGACCTTGGAACTCACTGATGTTGGATATATCTTGGTTTGTACTGAAGAGGAGGATGGAGAATAATTCTGAACATCTTGAAACTGTCAGTTACAGATTAAATATATACTCTGTTAGATTAAAGAAAGTAGCAGAACTGTTCTTGTTAATAGTGGATTGCCATCTTGACACTATTAAAGATACCTTAAATTATTGCATTTCAGAAACTGTTCAGCTTAATTGTTAAAATTACCATAAAGCAATGTAATCACAGACAGCAGCTCATAATGACATCCCTGCTTTATCTCTTGATTGCTTAATTGTTTGAAATACCTAATCATCTAGAGTCAGACTAGAGCAGAACGAACATCTAACAAAGGATCTGGCATCGAAAAATTCTAGGTGTACAATGGAGATTTTTCCTCTCCCTTGATTGAGGCTGGTTACTAAATATTACAACATGCATCTGAACAACCCAATATCATTCCAGGGGCCAGATTTACTAAGCTGCGGGAATGGAACAATGGAGATGTTACCCATAGCAACCAATCAGATTCCAGATGACAATTTCTAGTATGTAATAGCAAATTGAGAACTAGAATCTTTCCCGCAGCTTAGTAAATTTAGCCCAAGGAGTGTACTCTGGACAGATGAGACCACTGGTAAACTAACTACAGAAAGGCATATAGAAAACACATAGAAGTCTATGGTCAAACATGGAGGAGGTTCAGTGATGTTTTAGTTACTGTACTTCATCTGAAACTATGTAGCTTGAACATGAGTATTTTATTAGGAAAACTAGAGTTTACCAGCAGGACCACCATCAGAAATTGTGGGGCCTGGGACTGACAAAATATGCTGAGATCCAATCATGCACTGGATTTACTGTATAACTTATACAATGATTCTGTTACTGAGATGGATCTTATACCTTATAATATGGAATCAGTTATTTTTTATTATGTAAAAAAAATCTCTGTGCCACATAAATCCAGTGCATGATTATAACATGCAGCGCTGGAATACATACACAGTATACCATCCTTTCCCATAGACATAAAGGCTTCTAGCACTGAAATCTGCATCCTGAGTATCCAGATCCTTGATGGAAGCCATTTATGCATGCATTTTTTTGCTCACAGTGGACTTGATCCTTACCTCCGCTCCATATCCATAGCAAATTGTGTAAATGGAGTGTCTGGACTGAGGTGTGCACCAGCCTAAACTCCATAAGGTGGATGGGTGGGGGCATTTAAATAGTACAGTAGGGGTGATTTTTAGTGGATCTCTGTGGACCAGTGGTCCAGAGTCGCCTTCAGAATTGGTGGGGCCCGGGACACACCCATGGGGCCACACCCCCTATATGGCATCATCTGTGACGTCATGTAGGCGGGGCCCCGTGGACCTGTTCTAACATTTTACTCATGAGCTGGGAAATTCTTCCCTGCACATTGGCCCTATAATGATAGTGGGCCCCCATCAGCTGCGGGCCTGGTACAGTAATCCCGGCTGTCCCCCCCTGATGGCGGCCTTGCAACAGGTCATTGATCCGCACAGGTGACATAAGGCTGCCTTATGGCAGTGTAAGTCATGTACAGTTCACTCCCATTTTCCGTGTGTAGTGCCTGACATCTGTCTGTGAGCTAAGTGCATGGATCGGGTCCAATGAGCGGAAACGCCCACATTTATTAAGTCTGGAATCGGTCCTTTATTATCAAGGTGAGATAATATTGGATGAAGAAAATTTATAGCAACGACTGCCTTAAGTCAGCACCTGTGTGATAAATATAATAGATATAAATATTAGAATAACACCTACAGTAATCTCTGTTTTTTCAGGATTACAATTTTTTGAGGACAACACAGTGGCAGCAATAAGATCATGAAATTGATTCCCCTACAAGGCCTTATCTTGTCCTCCCCATGGGCCAGATTTCCTAAACTGCCCACGGCAACCAATCAGATTCTAGCTCTCACTTTTCTAGAAGCTAGAATCTGATTGGTTGCTTAGTAAATCTGGCCCTATGTCTGCATGTGTTTACTCTGAATGCTCCAGTTTCCACCCACCATGTCCAAAAGTGTAATATGATGGTGTTATATAAAAGCCAGTTAATAAATAAAATTAGACAGTTAGATCCACATTCCTTCTAACTATATTTGGAAAAAGTTCCACATTAAGCTACATTGTATCTTTAAAAAAAATGGATAATGTCAATCTATAATAAAATGACTGAAGTTTTGTATTTGTGATTGCCAGAAATATCTATTGCTCACTTTTTTATTCAGCTCATCTCATATTTAGAGATTTAAGCTGAATTGTGCATTTTGGAGGATTGGAAGTTACTCTGATAACTGTATTTACCTGGCAGAATAAAAATGCCATGGGCAAGAAATGTTACCATTTCTATAATTAGGAGAAGGAACATGCATGACTCATCTACAGATTGTTACACAGATAGGCAGCTTCACCCATAAATAACCAAACCGTTCCTGGACTTTAACGAGCAGTTACAATTATTTTACACGTTAGTGACCCATCGTTTCATTTTATTTTGTAATGAGATTCCAACAGCAGAGCTGTTATCCACACATGTCATATTGAAGTTTAACTTATATGAAACATGATTATTTATTTACAGGTAATTGATATATGAAAAACCCTTTGCTCTAATATAATGAATAATATTTTTTTATGACAATTTTGTCTACATTACATTGCTTGACATACAGGATGTTCTATTAAATGTCCAGATCTTGTAAGTATAATATTCTATAGAAAAGATAAAAACCATGGGCTGGACCCCGACTTAAGTAAGTGCTTGAAATGAGTTACTCCTGGGCTAAACCATGTTGATTGCAGGGGAGTCATATTTCATCTGTTGCAAACAGTATTAGAGTTGAGAGGTGATGTTTCCTATCCCAAGTCTAAATAACAGTGTGATAGTAAAGCTGGTCAGTATCTGTGTGCAGTAAGCAATTCAAAGATATATCCCTGCATGCAAAGAATACAATTAAGTTGACTTCCCCTGCAGTCAACATGGTTTAGCCCAGGAGTAACTAATTTTAAGCACTTACTTAAGTCTGGATCTAGCTCCGTGTCATATTATAAATATGCTAAATACGTTTGACTAAATATGTATAATTCATAGTCTAAAACAATTCAGAATAGAATTCTCAAAAACTATTTTAATGGGAATATTTAATGGAAAAGGGTATTATTCTGGGATGGGGTCTGCTGACTCGATTATCAGATATCCAAAAGTGAACGTCGGACCAGATTCAGAGACTGAAAATAAGAGAGGAAAGTTACTCCTGGGCAAAACCATGTTAATTTTAGGGGGAGTCAAGTAAATTTTATTCTTTGCATGCAGGGATATATCTCTGAATTGCTTACTGCACACAGATAGTGACCAGCTTTACTATCACACTGTTTTTAGACTTAGGATAGAAAACATCACCTCTCAACTCAAATACTGTTTTCAACAGATGAAATATGACTCCCCTGCAATCAACATGGTTTTGCCCAGGAGTAATTTTCGTGTCGTATTTGTCCTTTTTCTATTAGACAGAGTCAGTACTGCAACACCTGTCTAATCACATATTGTGCTTGTTCAGCATTCCAAAAAACCCTAATCTTAAGCCTAATTCCTAACCCTGAGCCGGATCCAGAATTAAGGAATATGCTACGTCCGTAAATCAGCTCTGAATGGAGCACAATACATATACTGCCGCAACCGAACGCAGCCGCCTTATGCTACGTTCCGTGCAGAAATAAGCTTTCACAACAAGGGCAGGGCCCCCCAACATGTGCATGAGATACACAGGGTGGTTGGCCTTAGGCATGTGAATCGCACAATAAAGGCTAGGTTTAGACCTTTCGCTCAGAAAGGTTAAGGTTGCCCCCTGGTCACAGATTCTCTCTCCACACAGGGGGCAGGGGCCAGGGCCGCCAAGAGAAATTCTGGGCCCCGGTACAGCAACGTCTTGGGGCCCCCCCACTGCTGAGTGCAACAGAGATGATTGTGCCGCTGCAAGTCCGTCACAGCGGTGTAGACAACCGTGCCTCCTTGAATGCACGCCTAGCAGGTTTAAATCTATATAT
>WWET01001404.1:364067-377659 GCA_011038615.1 Limnodynastes dumerilii | reverse complement strand
TTCTTTTTTATAATACGTCCAATTTCCGAGGCTGAAGAATTAAATTGAGTTATGAAGGTGGGGGTGTCATCATCAAAACTGTCCCTCTTTTTTCTCCTGGATTCCAACAAGGATATCCTATCACTGTTTAATGCAGCTTCATAGGCTTTGTCAACAACCTCTACAGGGTATCCCTGGGAGATGAAAGATTCTTTTAATGGTTGACATTGATGTTTAAAAGTATCAAGGGAACTACAATTTCTTTTTATTCTTATAAATTGACTTTTTGGTATTCCTTCAATCCAACTTCTTTTATGACAACTTCGATAATGAAGATAGTGGTTAGTGTCTACCTCTTTTTGGTATACACAAGTCTGCAGAGTCTGTCCCTCGCCCATCACCAAAACTGTGACATCTAAAAAATTAATCTGGTGTTGGCTTGATGTATGTGTAAACTTAAGACCATAGGGCCTGATCCAGAGCAACGCTCGCAAGCGAGCGTACGACGAGCGTATGCGAATTTTCGGCAAAAAATTCGCAATGCTCATGCCCAGTATGACAGCTTCCGGTCGCCCGAGCGTCATGAGCGAATAGCGGGCGTATCGTTAGCGTATTTTTCGCTCGCGGTGCGTTCGTGCAGTACGATGGTCGGCTGGGCGCCCGTTTTACTACAGGGAGGCGGGGATAGCCATTTAAATTGTACAGTATGGGCGTGCTAAGCCCGTACGCTCAGCGTATTTTCTGCGAATTTTCGTATGGCCGACGGGCGTACCCAGTGTAGGGTATAGCCGCCGTAAGCAGGGACTTTACTATGGGAGTGTTAGGGGCGTGTATGTTGATACGCCCGAGCGTACGTTCGCATTCGCCCGTCGTGCGAATTTTCGTAGCGCTGGATCAGGCCCAAGGGCATTGTTTTACTTTGAACGATGTTGCTACCTGACTTTCAGGCTGCATATGTGGGGTAACATTTTTTATTAGAAAAAAACAATTACATTAAGCTTAACATAAATACAATGATCCATATAAGATAGACGAATTAAATGCTTAGATGCATTTATCAGAAAAAACACTTAAGCGAGTAAGTATTCATTTCTATTCAACATTGTACTCTGTGACATCTAAACTGGAATACTGTGCTACTTCTGCCGGCTATCCTAATCTTCCTTTGTGACTCTCCTATTATATGCTAACAGCCGGTAATATTGCTACTAACTGTCTAAACGAACAATAACATGTTTGGTCCTTGTGATTTTTTTGTTTAAATTCTATTTCTGTTCAACGTATCTGAGTAGTTGATTCATGAACCTTAAATGGATCATTGTTTTTATGTTAATTTTAATGTGATTTTTGTTTGTAATCAATAATTTTTTCACTCTGATTGTTTCTTTATACTTGTATGTTTGCTCCCAGTTAGAAGGATTGGTTGTTCCTATAAGAGCTTTCAGAGTTTAGTTTTTATTGGATCAGATTCAGACTATTATCTATCAACATATTTTGTGTTTGCAAATAGATCGCACATCTAGTAATGATCTGGACACACCAGTTCCAGACTTCCTTACCAAAAGTGTTTTATTGGGATTTCCGATGGTGGGGTTGGAGAGGGCGCTATTGTACTAGAGTAGGGGGGTGTCAAATTTGAGGTTAAAATCGGATCACATGACTTTTAATACACACTAATCAATCTGGATTGCTACAATATCATTATATATTATAAATAAGGGCGACTCTCCTTCAATAATATTAGATATTCGCTCCGGTGCTCTCCCTGCCACGACAGTAGCCCACAGAGATTTCTCAACAAAGGGTGGCACTCAGAGTCTTGATCAACACATCAAACAGCGTATATATTGACCATACTGTGATTGCTTTTCCGTCTATAAGAGGCCATAATGACTCTCATGCTTGTCTTTTTCTGTACGAAAATTGCTATCTTATGATTTTTTTATTTTTTTTTACTAGCATTAGTACAGGATTTAGGCCTAAGGGTCATGAACATCTGTTTTTAACAATGGACCAGAGACAGAGTCTGGCTGGAGAACTATAAATTTGGGAAACATACACAACAATCTCAGCAGGAGACAGGAGATGAGATTGCATGCAATCACAAGTGGCCACTTCAAAGACCCTATACATTTCCTATTGCATAGGCCTTGCGGTTGAACCTGTAGACACTTTCCCTTTGTTTGCTATAGACTTCCAACCCTCTTTTGAGTGTATATCATGCCAAGCTATGGCCAATAATAGTTACAACCTGTTGGGAGTCTCCGTTTCGATGTTTCACTTTGCCAAATAGGGACAGCTGAAATTTGCTTTTCGGCTGTCCCTATTTCGAATTTGATACATCGCAGAATTTTTTTTTATTGAATGGGTGAGTAAAACGGATCTCTGAATACGGCCTTTAAGTCTAATCCTTTCTCTGAAAATGTACTGTAGGAAGTCTTCTCTTTCTTAATGCTTGTTCTTCTAAACATTCAGTGAATTGCAATTTGTATATCAAACACAAACAGACAATTGTCATATATTTGCTAAAGGGAAATGTGAGAGGTTAAATACAGCGTTGCAGGTGAATAACTGCTCAGGGTATGAGAGCGACACTGGAATTTATATCAAGCCTGTGCGGCAGCTTCCAAATATAATGTCCTTGTTTTCTCAGTCTATAGGATATCACAATTCCCTCCATAGATACCCAAGGAAACAAACAGTAGGAAAAGACGATAAAGTAATAATCACTATATATTTTGCTCATAAAGTAGACGGAATAAAATCATAGATATAACAAAAAATCATCATCATCAATCATCATCCCTCAGCAGAGGTGAAAGCTCCGTATCACACTGCAGATGTTAAAAACTGTGTGCACCGCCGCAAGCCCACATTTTAGATATACACACTGCCAGCAGCTAATTGTCAACTGTGTATTTTAGAATATGCCCCCATTGCAAAAATACCGCCACAGAACCGCCGGTCCCAACGCTTTCTGACACTCCAATGACTGGACAAGTTAGTGCAGGGGAGGGGATGTAGTTTAGTAGGGTAATTTTAGGTTTAGGCTTCGGGGAGGGGATGGATGGGAAAAGGGGAGACTTAGGATTAGGATGCGGTAAAGGGAGTCTTAGGGTTAAAATGCGGGAAAGGGAGTTTTAGGGTAAGGCAGTGAGGAAGAGAGTCTTAGGGTTAGGTTGCAGGGAAGGGAGTCTTCAGGTTAGGCTGTGGAGAAGGGAGTCTTAAACTGGGTACACACTGGAGAGATATCTGCCGATTATCCTTTAAATCACAGGATAATCGTTAGATAGCTCTCAAATCGTTTGAGTGTGTGCTGTAAAACAATGCAGTGAATCTTCAGATTCTGTCCTGCATCGTTAGATCTTGATTTTTAGCATCTCCTAAAAATCACAGATCAACGATGTTATGATTTGTAGCTTTGTATGCGTGTCTACTTACCAGAGAGGACTTCTGGGAACGATCCAGTGTGAAATCGTTCCAGTGTGTACAGCTGCAGGATCGTCAGATAAACGTGAGTTTATCTTTTTATTATTGAAACATTGTTTTTATTTTGCAGTGTGTACCCAGCTTTAGAGTTAGGGTAATGGAAGGGGAAGGTTAGTAAGAATTAGTATAAGAGTTTGGGTTGGGGAAATAGAGAGCAGCACTTACCTATCTGCGGAGGGGCAGGAAGTTTCTGTGCTTCGCTAATGGGGTTTCGAAAAAAGGGCCTCTCTCATCTGCGACCCACACATGTTAAAATGAGCCATTTCCTAGGTAGAGCTGTAAAAACCCATGTAGCAGAGCACACAGTACAATAGCTGGATGCTGGGGATTCTGTACATCTGTCCACTCCTAAGTTCCGTACATGTATGGAAAGACCACTATCCCTTATCTTATCCTTCATTATCTTGTCTGCACATAAGTGTAAACATGTGGACAAGACCAGGGCCGCCCTTAGGTTTTGTGGGGCCCTGCCCCCTATTTGACATCATCGGTGAGACGTCAGACCCGTGTTACCATCTGGCCAATGTGCAGGGAAATTTTTCTCTTCACACCAATGGCATGCCTGGACAAGACAGTTGGCGGCCTTGGACAAGACAATTGTATGTAAAGGCTAAACTCAGTCCTTACTGTGCTATTTAAATAGGATTCTCAGCTCACTATGCACGGAGGTCTGGCATGTCCCATATACAGAACTTCTGGACATATGGAAACCAGTTCCCTATGTCCAGGACTTCTGTGTGTAACTGCGGTACTGAGCATGCACAGTATGAATGGAGCGGGTGACATGCATCCAGCTTGCGTAAGTTGCCTGTCCTTTTTAGTTCAGGGTCTGCTCCATTATGTCAAGCACTAAAAGAGTGGATCATTACCTTAAAACACATATAGGAAATGTATTTATAAGAATAGATTCAGAGGGCCAGATTTACTAAGATGCGGGTTTGGAAAAGTGGAGATGTTGCCCATGGCAACCAATCAGATTCTAGCTTTCACTTTTGTATTACATACTAGAGAACGTCAGCTAGAATATGATTGGTTGCCATGGGCAACATCTACACTTCTCTAAACCCACAGCTTAGTAAATCTGGCCCTGAAAGTCAGCTATGGACAGTTTTTTTTATTAAGGTATTCATGTGACCTCCAGTAAAACATTGGGACCCTATTTAATTTTCCTAATTCCAAAATTTGCAACATAGCAGAACTGTTCTTCTCGCTCAGAGAAAAATGTCAAAGTGAGCAACTTTATATATAAAAATATATATAAAAATAAAGTTAACTAACAGCCCTGAATGTACTCTGTAAGCAGTACAGAACATTTTATGATGATAGGGCGACATCTCATAAATTTTCAAAGGAACTTAAGGACTTATAAGTCACTTATAATGTAGGTCAGAAAGAAACAGCAATGTAGTAAAATAAAGACTAAATATGTCATTCCTTCCTGACAGAGCTGTAACTAGGGGGTTGCTACCAGTGCCGGAACCCAGGGCAGAAGGACTGACGTGGGCGCAGGTTAGGTGAACTGCTTAATTATTTTTTTTAAATGCCAATCCTTAGTGGTAAGGTGAAAATAAGTGATTGTCTAATTAGGTCTCTGTGATTGTTGAACATTAATAATCATAATAACATGCATGAAAGATGAACACTAAAATGTAGCCACAAAATCACGGACAATAAAAGTGTAATACAAATGGAATGCGCAAAGTGGATTAAACAATTAGCATCACAACTGCAGAGAAATAATATAATAAAATAGCAATTAATACAAGGTATAGTAAAGAGAGGGGAAAAGAGGCAGAGATTAGCTATATTACCAAAGCAGCACCATAAAATATGCCTGACCGTACTGGCGCGTTTCTAGTATACTTGTTCTGGATGGTGAAATGAGCAGGCTTTTTATACACATAGGGGCTAATCCAGACCAACGGCCGCCGCACTAGTTACAGCGGCCGTATGCGTATGAACGGCATTTCTGCCGTTCTGCGCATGCGCTGGGCAAAATCCGCTGGGCAACATGCGCCGGACAACATCCTTAGGATCGGGCATCCCTAACTGTTGCGTACTTACGGCGATTCTTGCCGTAACTACACAACCGTTTCGGAAGGAAGACGGGGGAAAGTAAGTAAATGAGGGAGGGAGGGCGGGTTAGGGCAGTTACGACCCTGTCTGGGATTAGTGTGTTACACTCCGGTGTGAGCATAGTTACAAACAGTTATGCCGGCTGAAGTTAGGGTAGCCTTCAGCCGTCGTAACTGTGTGTAACTACGCACACACAGGGGAAGTGACAGTGGGTGTGCTCCAGAGCTTCGCTGGCCATACTTACAGCCAGCGGGTCAGTGTAGCTCTGGATCAGGCCCATAGGGCCCAGATCCAGAGCTACGTCCGATAGTGTATTTACACTAGCCGGAGACATAAAAACGCTATTTTGTATGTACTGCGCATGCGCGCGGCAGATGTTACAGCACGTAACTCTGAACATACGTACCAGCCTAGTAGCAAGAGCGTAAATACGGATAAAGGGGCGTGCCAGACATACGACACCCGTAATTACGCTTCGGAGGCGGGGTGAGGCATTTAAATCGTACAGTATGGGCATGCTTAGACGTGTAAGTACGTGCGGCCATTACGGCCGGCAGGAGTTACGCTTCGAAAAGTTAAGGTAGGGTTTGGAAAGCGTAAAATGGCAAAAGTACGTACGGCCGAGGGGAGTGCCTAGTAATTACGATAGCGTAAATACGCTACACGTTGAAACGGAAAGGGATCATGGCTCTAGATCCAGCCCTAGGTCATTAGGTTATATGAAGTTGTCCATGATTCTTATGGGAACGCGAGAAGTTTAATTTCTTTGAAATGTTGCTGCAATTAGATCCTTCCTATGTCCTAGTGGTGATCAGAATGTATCTTTATGTGTTTCTATAACATTCTAAACGTCTCATAACAGTCATACATTTGTAATACACTTTATTTCTCTCTCTATTCACTTATTTAAATATTTAAACCTTTTTATGTTGCTGAAGTGTGTTTATTCATGAATACGAATAAAGGTTAATGCTTTTAAATTTGGACGTAATTGCACTAAAACTTTAGACTTTTTTCTATGTTTTTTAAGTGTTTATCCTAAGGAAATATTCAAATTTCTGTTAACTAAAAGTAGCCCCCTCATCTATAATGGAAAAAAAAATTGTTGTATTAATCATACACTGATACACGATTGATTTTGGGATCATTAGGGTATAACATGTTTTGTTTTGTTTTGTATTATATTGTGGTCACCGGGGTGTAGTCTGTATTGTATGGCAGTTATGAGGGTTCATTGTATATTGTTTTATGAAACCCTATTGTCATGTCTATAGAAGCATCAATTACAATATAAAACTAAAACAAATAAAATATTTCAAACTACCTCAAAAGCCAGAGCGTCAATGTCCTAAACCGGTCTCTGCCACCCCCATGATAATTTGTTTTATTAAACAAATAATGAACAAGGATCTTAAGATCCCAGAGTAATTATAGACCTGTTATTTCTTTCTAGAGATTTTCTCCCTTTGTGGAAGGTGGCATCAGTAAGATATCATGGCAACAGGTATAGCATATTAAATAACTGCACAGGGCTATTTAAGGGAGGTGCTTTTCTAGATATTGATATATCTCCTGATGAAACCACGAGATCCACGCGGTGAAACGCGTTGAGTTGAAGCTAGTTGTCTTTTCCTGCTGCTTATTTAAATCGCATTACTGCAGCAAGATCTGATCCCGGAATACTTATTTGGTTAATTTTTATTTGTGCACAGCTTGAGTTTAGAAACTTAGAAACATAGAAACATAGAAAGTGACAGCAGATAAGAGACACATGGTCCATCCAGTCTGCCCAGTTGTTTATTTAAAACTATACTAACCCTAGACCCTATTTACCCTCAATTTAGCTTGAGATTTAAGATATCCTTATATTTATCCCAAGCATGTTTACACTGTTCTACTGTGTTAGCCTCAACCACTTCAGATGGGAGAATATTCCACGTATCTATCACCCTTTCAGTGAAGTATTTTTTCTGCACGTTTCCTCTGAATCTACCTCCAGTTTAAATGCATGACCCCATCTTCTATTACACCTCTTCCTTTGAAAAATGCCCCCTCCTCTAGCCGGTCACAACACTTGATATATTTGAAAGCTGCTATCATATCCCCCTCTCCCTTCTCTGCTCCAAGCTATACATGTTAAGCTCCTCTAGCTTTTCTTGGTATGTTTTGTGACACAGGCCATGGACCATTTTAGTTGCTCTTCTTTGTGCAGCCTCTAATGTATTTATGTCTTTCTGGAGATATGGCCTCCAGACTGAACACAGTATTCTAGGTGAGGTCGTACCAATGATCTATAAAGGGGCATCACTACTTCTCTCTTTCTGCTACTAATTCCTCTCCCTATGCAACCAAGCCTCTGACTTGCCTTTCTCATTGCTTTGTTACATTGCTTGGCTACCTTTAAGTCACATGAAATAATGACTCCTAGATCCCTTTTCACCTCAGTAATTTCTAATGTAGTGCCATTAAGGATATATTGAGTGTGATGACACCATGTTTACCTGGGCCAATTACTATGCCAATGACGCTTACCCGGTATCTCCTAGGGTTCGTTTAATCACTCAGGCAAATACAATAATAATGTATTATAAAACATGAACACAACACTATATCCTACCCATACACAGTAATAATACACTATATCCTATCCATACACAGTAATAAATGCCAAACAGAGTCACCACATTATCTGTCCCTTTCCCCACTAGCATAAGTAGCTTTTATCACCTGACTCTGAGTCCCAGCTGCGGTCATCAAGTCCACAAATACTTCCCCTCTGACGGTACCACAATGCCTGGTCAAAGTCTCCTCCCAAAGTCCAAATATCCGGATAGTCACAATGAAGATGCAGCCTGCTACCCGGATAAACGTCTTGGGGGGGATCCCAGCCGCTCGGCCAATGCTCTCCACCAGCGTGGTGGGGTGCTGCGTTTCAGGCTCCCTGCATTAGGCAGGCTCCCCAAATACCACAGCACCAGCGAGCCTCACCCCAGGGAGGGTAGTCTGTGGAAGGTCCTTGTGGTACTACTCAGGTCTCTCAGTGCTGGCAGAAGTCCCTACCTCAACGCCAGTCAGTCCAGGAATCACCCAGCCTCCCTCATCCAGGGTCCTTTTGTGAAACCCCCTTTTTCGCAGCTAGGATGGCCCTCCCCAGGGTGTCCTGTGTACCTGTGATTGGCTGCTCCTTGGACAGGTGTCAGGTAGTGAGAGTGAATCTGTTTTGGCCCCACTAAGTCTAGCTCAGGGCTAGTGAAAGTTCTTTGATGCTGATAACCCTTGGCCTTATGTAGATGTGAAATAAGGAGCAGCCACTCCCAGACTTAACTCCTTCCAAGCCTTTTGGACCAGATTTTGTCTTCCAGATGATCAGAGGTTCCTGTAGGGGAAGAGCCCCCCCCTCGTCTCTTCCAGTCCTCTGTAGTCAGGTATGACCATATAGACTTCCTGCACCCCATTGGGTGTTTGACCACATGTGTCTACCTGGCTGTACACAGAGGTGTTGTTAAGGATATCACACCCTGTGTAATGGGATCTGGTTATCCCAGCTGCAGACCTCAACACATAGTTACTCCAACCATCTGCCTGGCATTACACACACATCACACAATAAACATTGCTATAACTACATAATCCTATAACACATCATACATTACACATCTTATAACTACATGCTACATAACACACTTCTATAACTACAGAAACTTCATATGGTAAATGCAAAATATAATACACGCAGTCTACATATTGCAGAAAATTCAATAAGATTTGTTTGACATGATCTTCCCCCAGTGAATCCATGCTGCTTGGGATCCTGTAAGTTACTGGATTTAAGATACTGTACAATTTGTTCCTTTAACAGTGTTTTCATCAATTTCCCTACTACTGATGTTAGACTCACTGGTCGGTAGTTTGTCGCTTCTTCCCTACTTCCACTTTTATGCAGAGGGACGACATTTGCCATTTTCCAGTCCTCTGGAATTACCCCAGTTATTAGTGACTGATTGAATAATGCAGTTAATGGTTTTGCCAGCACCCCTCTAAGCTCCCGGATGTATCCCATCTAGTCCCATTGATTTGTCCACATTCAGCTTTGAAAGTTCTTTTAATACCTGCTCCTCAGTGAAAGTAGTAGTAGTTGTCCCCATTGTATTAATAGCCTTCACATTTAAAAGTGGACCCTTCCCACCTGGGAAGGACCCGCTTCTCCCTGAATCGTATAGGCCGATTTCATTATTATCAGTTGATGTTAAGATATTGGCCAAATTGCTTGCTTGTAGGTTAAACCGGGTGATTTCTTTCGTTGTGCACGCCGACCAAACTGGCTTTATGCCAAATAAGTCTACCATTACCAACCTCCGTCGTCTTTTTTGTCAAATTCAGATGCCTCACGAAGCTGGGGAGGGGGCAGTGGTGGTATCCCTTGATGCCGCCAAGGGCTGTGCAGCGCGTGCCTCTGTTTACATGCTGTTGCCAGGCAACAGCCTTATGCCGTCTCCTGGCTCTCCTGCGCACCCTGCACTTTCAGTCTGAAAGTGCAGGGGTGTCACAACTGTTGTACGCTGCCCCGGCTGCTAGGCTTTGTGTTAATGGGTGCACTACAGAGCCATTCGCGTTAGGCCGTGGTACCAGACAAGGGTGCCTGCTCTCGCCAACTCTTTTCGCCCTCGCTATTGAGCCATTGGCGTTCCTTATAAGAGCGGATGAGAGTATAGTTGGCCTTCCAGCTGGGGGGGATTTGACAAAACAGCACTCTACGCTGACGACATGCTGTTGTTCCTAGCGAGGGTGGGTGATTCTCTCCCGGCTCTATTAGATGTTGTTAATTTGTTTGGAATGTACTCTGGTTTGAAAATTAATTGGGATAAGTCCAATATATTTTCCCTTAATGATTCACATCCTTTGGAACTTCCTTCTTTGTGCCTGCTACAGGTGACAAGCAAATTTAAGTATTTGGGAGTCTGGGTGTCCCTTGCGCCTTCCGATTTTTGTAATTTAAACTTAACTCCCATTACTCAATGGTTTTGGGCTAAAATGTCAACTTGGGGTAAACTCCTCTTGTCCCCCACAGGTAGAATTAACTTAATAAAAATGTCGGCTCTACCTAAATACCTCTATATCCTCCAGCATTCTCCACTGCTGATTCCACGTTCCTATTTTAGATCCCTGAACACACATCTCCTGTCTTTTGTATGGGCAGGTAAACGTCATCAATTATCCCTCTCAGTTATTAGCAGAAGCAGGCAGCTGGGTGGGTTGGCTTTTCTTAACCTATGGGCATACTATGTGGCAGCTCAATTATCTCACTTAGTTCCATGGCTTTGTGACCCTGGTACTGGGATTTTGGGGGCCTTGATACAGAAGACAGGTGGGAGCACACTTACTCCTTTACAGTTTTTGTTGGCTGGGGGGGTTGGTAGGCGGGGGGTCCCATTGATTTTACAAGCATTGGGGGTCTGGGGACATTTGGGAAGGTTAATGGAGGTTAATACCTATGACCCTAACACCCCTCTCTGGTATATTTCTTCCCTTTCTGAGTTGCGTTGTCTTCAGGGTCAAGGGGTATGGATTCAGGCTGGCCTTACTTTACTGGGACAGATTTATTCAAAGGGTGTACTGAAAACCTTTCCTCAGATGAGAGATGAGTTCCCTTTGGGTCAGGTACGCTTTTTTCGTTACTTGCAGCTCAGTAATGCTCTGACTTCACAATTTGCCAGGAATGTGCCCCTGATCCAACCTTCTCCTATTGTGAACTTATTGACTGAGGCAGCTAAGAAACAGCCAATCTCTTTTTTATATGCCTCTCTTGGGGACTTTATAAATTCTGATGATCTCTCCGCCCTTAGATTAAGATGGGAAACAGATGTAGGCAATTTTCAGGATGATGAGTGGATTCAGGTGATGGCTTGCAGTAAAGTAGCTTCCTCTTCTCTTAGATATCAGCAGATACAATTGTACATATTACACAGGGCATATATGTCTCCGCAGAGACTATAGCGAATGGGGTTGGGTGGAGATGCATGCTGTCCAAAATGTGGGTTTGATGGTACGGATTTTTGGCATCTGGTGTGGAACTGCCCTAACATTCAAACATTTTATGAGGAGGTGTGGGCCGCTATTTCCTCTACTTTTCCTCCCCTGCCTCCTTTAAACCCCAAAACTTTTTGGTTTCGAATAAATCTGTCTGAAAGTTTCTCGTCTGCCCTCCATAGATATGTCAGCATTCTGTGTACACTTGCTCTTACTCTTGTTGCTAGGAAGTGGATGGGTCCTGACTCCCCATCTTTTTATAATTAGGCCGGCTTGGTTAATGTAGCCCTCAATCATGAGAAATTTGTACATACCAAGCGTAAAACACTTGACCGCCTTTTATAAAATCTGGAACCCCTGGATAGACCCCCCTTTAATGTATTTACATACAGAGGTTCATCCCGCAGAGTTGTAAAAACACTTCTGCGTGTAGTTTATCATACCATATATTCATGGATATCTAACTTTGTGATGCCTTTTTATATGTCTATGATATATTTTTCTATGACCAAGTAGTGCCTTATTAATGTGTACTGTACTGTTGTGTTTATTGATTATTGTATGGATTAACCCTGTATGGAACCTTTTGGGTGGGTGGAGGGTTTGGGGGAGGTGGGATGGGGATTAGTTGTATTGTAATTGTATTAAAGTTCTTTTAACACCTGCTCCTCACTGAAAGTAATAGTAATTTACCCCATTGTATTAAAAGGCTTCCCATTTAAAAGTTTCCCCTTCCCACTCTTTCTTTTGTGAATATTGAACAGAAATACTTGTTAAGATGATCTGCCATAGAACTTTCACCCTTAACAAGAATCCCACTCTCCATTTTGAGCCTTACGATGCCCTCTTTAGTTTTTCGCCTTTCATTTATATACCTAAAAAAACTTTTGTCTCCTTTTCATATTTAAGTGGGCCAGTTTTTCCTCAGTTTGAGCATTTGCTGCTCTGATAACCTTTTTTAGCCTCCGTCTGTTTTGCAAAATACACCTCCCTGTCATCATCATTTTGAGTTTGCTTATAATTCCGAAAGGCCATCTTTTTTGCTTTCACTATAGTTGCTACCTCTTTTGTAAACCATATTGGCTTTATTTTTCTGGGGTATTTCCTAACCTTTCTTATACAATGGTCTGTTGCTCTTAATATTGCATCTTTTAAATTTCCCCACTGCTCCTGTACTCTTTCATGTGCCTCCACTCTGCCAAAGAATCACTTACACATTTCCCAATTTCAACAAAATCTGCCTTCCTAAAGTCTAGCACCCTGGTCTTTGTGTGGCACGTGTCCCTCTCAGTCATTATACTAAACCACACTGCTTGATGTTCACTGGATCCTAGGTTCTCACCCACACTTTCTTTTGAGGTTCTGTCACCATTTGTAAGTACCAAATCTAAGATGACCTCTTTGCGAGTGGGCTCAATCACCAGTTGCTTAAGGCACACTCCCTGTAAGGAATTTATAATGTCCCTACTTCTAGTGGAGCTTGCTGAAGACTCACAGTTTACATCAGGTAGATTAAAATATCCCATGATTATTACCTCCCCTTTTAATGCCATGTTAGCAATATATTTAGCAATATTGTCCTATTGCTTTTTATATTTTCTTCTCCATCAATTGTTGAGGCTATATTATCTGTCATTAATGACTGACCACACAACACTTCTTGGTTGGGGAAGCAGCTATTTTTATTATTTGTATCACTGCTCCCCCTCTCCTAGTTTAGATGTTACGGTGTTACAGTATGATGTTACAGTGCGGAAACCCAGGAATACGTAACTTAGTTTTGTACGTCTGCAGATCCATAACTCCTAATTCAATTGCTAATTGTAATTAAAATATTCCTTTTTTTTATAATCTGACAGAGTTACCTATATAACATACAGTATGATGTTACAGTGCGGAAACCCAGGAATACGTAACTTAGTTTTGTACGTCTGCAGATCCATAACTCCTAATTCAATTGCTAATTGTAATTAAAATATTCCTTTTTTTTATAATCTGACAGAGTTACCTATATAACATAT
>WWET01001404.1:306889-322644 GCA_011038615.1 Limnodynastes dumerilii | reverse complement strand
GATTTACTAAGCTGTGGGTTTTGAAAGAGTGGAGAGTTTGCCCATAGCAACCAATCACATTCTAGCTGACATTCTCTAGAATGCAATTGTTAAATAAGATCTACAATCTGATTGGTTGGCAAACTCAACTCTCCACTCTTTCAAAACCCACAGCTTAGTAAATCTGGACCCAAGTTTGCAGCTATTATGAAGACGGAGAAAGAGAGTTCATATTGGGCCTGATCCAGAACTACGCATCGGAGAGAATTTACACGTGGATGTAAATTCTGATTGGCTGCTATGGGCAAACTCTCCACTCTTTCAAAACCCACAGCTTAGTAAATCTGGACCCAAGTTTGCAGCTATTATGAAGACGGAGAAAGAGAGTTCATATTGGGCCTGATCCAGAACTACGCATCGGAGAGAATTTACACGTGGTGGAGATGTAAATTCGCAGATTAGAACGCACTGCGCATGCGCACCATAGAAAATACGCACATTCACGTAGCGTAATTGTGAACGTATGGGCCATTCACATATGTGTCACGTAAATACTTACGTGTGGGCGTGCCTAATTTACGTTCATCCAAAATACGTTTGATTTACGTGAAGTAGGCGGGGGGTGGTATTTAAAGTGTACAGTATGGGCGTGCTAAGCTGCGTACGTTCACGTAGTCTATATGTCCGTTAGCGGACGTACGCAGTTACGTGTGAAAAAGTTAAGGTAGAGTTTGAGCAGCGTATCTTGACAAAATACATCCGTGCAAGGGGTTTGCCGAGGGGAGTGTAGCGAACTTACGTGCACGAAAATACGCTCCGTGAAACGTACGGCACACGTAGTTCTGGATCTACCCCATTATCAGGGCTGCCACCAGTAAATTTTGGGACACGGTCTGCGGCGCCCCGCACTGTGTAATGTCACAACGTGTGACATCACATGGGGGTGTGGCTACACAGACCAGAACCGAATTACAAAGGTGTGATGCACAGGGAAGTCTTTCCTATGCATTGTCACTCTGTAGTTCAGCCTGTCAGGGACCGATATTAGTAGGAATGGCTGATTCCTACTAGTATCTTTGTATCTCTCCACAGTGTCCTGTGCAGACAGAGAGGGGTGCCTGGGACACTAGGCCAGGCTGTCTTCCCCTAATGTCGGCCCTGCATATTATTATGGCATTTGGTAGCAGTATACCTTTCCCACTGATGCGATGCAGATGAATGGCAATCTGAGTAGTGGCACAACTTCAGAGCTGAAGAAGAAGATTTTGCTTTAGGCACGGGCCTTAATGACAAGCCAACAGAGGTGCAGGCAGCAACACCGGGGAGAGTGGCGGGCAGTGTGTGTCATCACTTTATGAGCACAAGCAGGATCTTAAAGAGGCATAGCAAAAGGATGTTAAAGCAGGGTTACCGACTCTCCCAGAATATCCGGGAGACTCACGAAATTAAGGCATTTCTCCCATATTCTAGGACAGCAGGCAAGTCTCCCACAAAAGGCTTGTGGCCGTGAGTGTATGCTGACAGCCCACCGCCAGCGATTGTTCCTGACCTGCCAGACTGAGGGAATCGAAGATCCCCAGGAGGAATCCTCAGCGCCGACTGTGGAATATTTCCCTAACCCCAACTCTTATCCTAATCCTCACTCTAACCTGCAGCCTGACCCTAACCTTTACCTTCTATGGTGGATTCCCTCCCCACAGCCCACCCTAAGACTCCCTTTCCCACAGCCTAACCCTAAGACTCTTTTCTATGAAGCCTAACCCTACGACTCCCTTCCCCACAGCCTGACCCTAAGACTCCCCATTTAAGCTGTATTCCCTCCCCGCAGCCTAGCCCTAAGACTCCCCTCCTATGTCCCATCTCCTGTCTGCAGCCTAACCCTAAGGCTCCCCTTCTACAGTAACCTGGCTGTTTGGGTGCTGCACCGGATGTCGGAAAGCTAATAATTGGGTAAATTATCAAAAAATAAATTCAGCATTCTTACCCATCCATTCTAAAAACTTTCTTATTAAGCAGATTTTCGAATTTCGACAATTAGCTGTCGACTGTCTGTATTTAAAAAATCTGAATTTCGTAGCGCCAAACGGAACTCGTATTGATGGCTTCAAGGCACGATTTGCATAAATTGCATTATCAAGCCATGCCCCTATTTCTTTATTCCCTCCGAGATCTCCCAAGTGGAAGAACTAGAAAGTCAACAACCCTGTGTTAAACCAATATTAGATGCATCAGAGGAATACATTAAACCTGCAAATAACTTGACCTATGAAAGGTACATTTTGCTTGTCGCTTGCGAGATGAAGGTGAACAAATTGACAACTTTGTTACACGGCTGAGATGTAAGTACAGCATCTTAAAAGATGAACTTATACAAGACAGATTAGTAATGGGCATAAGTAGTCACACGCCACCGTCTTTTAAGGGAACGTGACTTAGACCTGCCAGCAGCTATTGAGATGTGTTGCACAGCAGAGCTCACTGACCAAAGAATTAGAGCAATAGGCAGTCAGCAAATCGACAATGTTAATTCGGCAGCAGAAAAACAACAGTGCAGTAAAGAGGATTTCATTAATAGACAAGCACCCAGCAAGATAATGTGCCAGCAGCCAAATATACTGCATGCAAATACTGTCCAAATGCATAGACGAGGGAAAGAACAGTGCCCGATGTTTGGAAAAAGATGTAGATTTTGCAGCGTTCACTTTGCTAAAGTGTTTATCAAGAAAGAGGCAGAGCCGTATTCAGAGAACCATTTTTGCGGGAAGTTCTGTGCGTATTTTTAGGATCGGATGAACTGCGCATGTGTAATAATTAAATTGACACTATCTACGTTGATTTTCCGCTTGGAAATCCATTAGGCACGGACTTGTGAATCGCACGTGAGAATATACGTACAGGGGGTCGTGGTTGTAATCCGTTCGGAGAAAGATACGTGAAAGTGGGTGGGGGGAGGCATCTAAATGACCATTTGAGGGTGCGGTGAAGGCGCGGTTAGTTAGATACACACATATGGAAGTATTATACGCACGGAAATGCACGGAGTACAAAGATAAGGATGCTCGAGGCACTTGTAAATCAAGGACAACCCGCCCGTGTGAGAGGAGTGTCATGGGTGTTGCTTTGAAACGTCTGTGCGTATATTTGCAAACTTTTCGCTGACGGATCTCTTAATACGGCCCACGGTATCCAGCAGGAAAACTGCACACCTTAGAAGATACAAATCCTGATGATGTAGATGGACCTCCACAGAGCTGAGATGATGTACTCAACAAAATACATTGGAACGGTACGATCAGAAGGCCAAAAGTATTGATGTACGAAGTTACGCACGTCTGTACTTACAGGGAAGGGGCAGACCCTTCACTCACGATGGCTCTATCCGCGCCATATAGGCCGGCATAGCCATTTAAATGAAGGGTCCGGGGCGGGGGAAGCCCCGTTACGACTAGGCCTGGTCATAAAGGTAAAGGTAGGAATATGGACACGTAAGTGTCCAGATTTCCTACCGAGAGCAGGGTGTACAGGGGGCGCGCACTCCCCGCTACGGCTGCCAGGTAGATAAATTGCTACAACTGAAGCGTCCGTTCTATTTTTAACCGTTTGTAACCTTTTCAAACACATTATACAGCCCTGCACTCGCTGAGCATACATAGAGACCTAGCAGAACAGAGCTCACTGTGCCTGTACACCAAATGCCGTTATTTACTTCCCATGCAGAGGTCCCGTTTACCTACCCATGTGGCTTGAATGTGCCAAACTGCCTATTACTGTACGCAAGTACAGCACACAGGGCACACTACCATTTGTTCTCAGATCTGGATCGTGGCCACTGTGTTTGGCATTTCAATAATTCTAAGACAGAGCATTGAAGAACTGAGGAGAGAGAGAGAGAGAGAGAGAGAGAGAGAATTGTCTTATAATATAACTGGACTTCCTAGTGAAATTTGAACACTTAATCCCAATGAATGAGAGTGGACGGAGGGACAGGACAGAAGAGAAGAAAAGGAGAAAGAGTGGAGGATGACCACACAGAAACAGATGACAGATGCCTATTTGAAGTAGAGACAACTGAAAAAGAACTTACGGCTGTCTATACTTCTAATAGACAGCCATCGTGCTGGGAACTCCCAAGTGACTTCCAAAAAGCAGTTCACGGTAGTCGGTGACGTTCTTAAGTCTGAATCTGACTGAATGGTTTTAAAAAATATATGTACAGTATGTATAGCAATTATGGTCACATTTGTGACCTATTATAACGTTTTGTATTACCCCTTGAGTAATCTGCTGGCGCTATATAAAAATCTATTAATAAATAAATACTGTATTTTTTACTTTATTAATACCTTTTACCCAAATATAAATTAATATTAAGGCTAATTATTACTGATAAATAGCACACATTTAAAATGTCTTGCTCTTAATAATTAACCTATAAATCAGACGCACACATTTTTTATTATGAGCAAAACGCAGTTTTTTGTTTTTTAAAAAAAAACATTGAAAATGTGAAAATAAGACATGAAACCAAAAATGATCTTCTATGAGCTCTTCTAGGGCCTGATTCACACTTTAGAGTGCTTTAAGAACACACGGAATAGCGGAAAAAAATTTGTAGCCAGTTCGCTCCCATGACACTCCTAACGGAATTTAGTTATTTTTTTCGCCTTCTCTATTTCGTTTAGTTTTTTTTTTTTTTTAGAATGGGTGAGTGTGCCAATCGGCATAGTCCCCAATAATTTTTGGAAGCACCATCCACCAGAACCACCGCACCCGCTGCCCACCGCAAACACCACTTTTAGGGTTAGGGGGGGAAGGTTTGAGTTAGGCTCTGGGGATGGGACAGTTAGGGTTAGGTCCATGGAAGGGGACAGTTAGGGTTAGGCTGTGGAGAAGGGAGTCTTAGGGTTAGGCTGAGAGGAGAGGAGTCTTAGGGTTAGGCTACGGGGAAGGGAGGGTTACGGTCAGGCTGCAGTGAAGGGAGGGGCAGGGTAATGGAAGGGGAGGGTTAGGGTAAGGGTTGGGGTTACATTAATACTTACTGTTCGCTGCTGCATCTTCCCACTTCGGTTGATCGATTGCTTCCCCATGGTAATCAATGTTTGAATGGACAGTCCATGTATGCAGTTTTTTCAGGGGGTTAAAAACTATAGAAAAGGAAAGTCTTTTAACATGTACAGTCCATTCAAAGTTATCTTAGTCTACTTTTTATCCTGCTTATCAGGAAGAAAGAAAGACGTGTTATAAAGTTAAGCCTTTTCCTTTCAGTTTATTATATAGTTGCACTTACAGTATAAGAAAAGAAGAAAAAACAAGCTATGTGCGGATTAAAAATCATAAACCTTAAAATAAACCAATTATTGTGGTCTCGCAAAAACACAGAAGATAAAGGACTTTGAACTTAACCTTCAGCTTTTATGGGGGAGTCATCTCATATAAATATAGATGCATTAGTTCAGAGTATGCCAGACAGTAACGACTTCTCCAGCTGAAATCTGCTCACCTTTAAAAAAAGAAGAAGCCAGTTACATGAAATAGTTGTGTAATTTCAAAAGTGACTCAAGATACAAAATACACTTTATGCATTTATAGGTAGATAAATATTTAAAACACGAGAGCAGCACTGAAACTGAAGGGAAATGTGAGCGAGTATTACCATAATGAAAGGGTAGATGATACGTGGTACAGACTCTGATCAGAGGTGGTGGCGGAGTTTGCTATATAGGATCTAAAGTCATTTTTGTGACATTCTGGGCCTGTTTAAATTAGCATCACACCCGCGTATTTTGCGGTGCGATACTGTTTGTGGGAATTCTTTTTTTTCTATTTTTTATATCTAGAGATGCGCATAAAAATCGGCTACCGTAATAGACGGGAAAATGTGCACCGCGAACATTTTCCCGTCAGTTGCGGGCCGCGATGCTAATTGAATTAGGCCCTCATAGTCTGACAGTGAATGAAAATCGCCAAGTAATTACCTACTGGGCTGTTACCCTGACATTACTAAGGTCAGGAGTATTATAACATCGACAAAAACATCTACTATACACTAACCCTAACCACTCTCTCTCTGCAGCCTTACCGTGACTATCCTTTCTCCACAGCCTAACCATAACCTTCCCTACTTCGCAGTCTAGCCCTAACCACCCTCCTCCACTGCAATCTTACCCTAACTATTCCTTCTCTGCAGCCTAACCGTAACCATTCCTTCTCCACAGCCTTACCCTGACCACGCGTTCTCTGCAGCCTAACACTAATTGTCCCTTCTCCGCAGCCTAACCCTAACCATCCCTTCTCTGCAGCACTCTACCCTAACAATCCCTTCTGTGCAGCCTAACCCTTACCGTCTCTTCTCTGCAGCACTCTACCCTAACCGTCCCTTCTCCGCAGCCTAACCCTAACCCTAACCCTAACTGTCCATTCTCTGCAGCACTCTACCCTAACCATCCCTTCTCCGCAGCCTAACCCTAACCGTCTCGTCTCTGCAGCACTCTACCCTAACTGTCCCTTCTCCGCAGCCTCCCTACTTCCCAGTCTAGCCCTAACCACCCTCCTCCACTGCAATCTTACCCTAACTATTCCTTCTCTGCAGCCTAACCGTAACCATCCCTTCTCCACAGCCTTACCCTGACCAGGCGTTCTCTGCAGCCTAACACTAATTGTCCCTTCTCCGCAGCCTAACCCTAACCATCCCTTATCTGCAGCACTCTACCCTAAAAATCCCTTCTGTGCAGCCTAACCCTTACCGTCTCGTCTCTGCAGCACTCTACCCTAACCGTCCCTTCTCCGCAGCCTAACCCTAACCCTAACTGTCCATTCTCTGCAGCACTCTACCCTAACCATGCCTTCTCTGCAGCACTCTACCCTAACTGTCCCTTCTCCGCAGCCTAACCCTAACTGTCCATTCTCTGCAGCACTCTACCCTAACCGTCTCTTCTCTGCAGCACTCTACCCTAACAATCCCTTCTGCGCAGCCTACCGCTAACCGTCTCTTCTCTGCAGCACTCTACCCTAACCGTCCCTTCTCCACAGCCTAACCCCAACTGTCCATTCTTTGTGACACTCTACCCTAATCATCCCTTCTCTGCAGCCTAACCCTAACCGTCCCTTCTCCGCAGCCTAACCATAACCATCCCTTCTCCGCAGCCTAACCCTAACCATCCCTTTTCTGCTGCACTCTACCCTAATCCTCATTTAAACATTGAAATCCACATTTAGTATAAAACTCACCCAGTCACCTGTCAAGTCGAGTTATGTCGATCCGTCGCCTCAAGTTCAGAAGTGCCCTGTAAGTATCCTTAGCAAATGCCAAACTGTTGAGAAACCATCCCAGTCATTGCAAGACTCTTGTACAAGACCGAATCCAGTGGTAGAGGCCATAGGCATCAGCAAAAGGGGAGTGGGGGGCTTCTCCCAGCTGTAACCTCCTGGCAGGGTGTTTATAGACAGCACTTAGAGGATCCGCTGAGCTGTCATCTGCTGGCAATATAGTTATAAACAGTGCTCAGCATTCATGCACACAGTACTGAGCGCTGTCTTAAGCTGCCACCCTCTGACAGCTTGCTTGGAGTTCCATGAGTGCAGGGCGGGTGGCAGCCACGGGCCCCTGCTCCTCTGGGCTGCAGAGCTGTTATCTGGCAATGCATGATGGAACTTGTAGTTTCAAAACTGATGACATGGCACAGGTTGTCTATGCTGGCTCTTTTTTTTTTAATAATAATTCTCATCAAACTGTTTGGACCTGCTGTAGGGCTATATTGGAAGAGTAAACCTTACTACTGTGTGCTGACACCATACAATTTCAATTTTAAGATTAGGCCCACAAGCATATAAATGACCTTTGACACGAGGTGAAACGCGCGTCAGGCTGGATACCGGGTTGGGACCTAGGTGCTCTGGAGGACCCGTTTTGTGTTTTTAACGTCCTCATGTAATGTATGATATTTTGAGACTGGGCATTCAACCAATCTAGAGGACAGGGAGGTGCACCGGAGGACCCGTTCCGTGTTTCTAACGTACTCATGTAATGTATGATATGATATTTTGAGTCTAGACATTCAACCAATCTAGAGGACAGGGAGGAATAGCTACTGCTCGGAAGCGTGACACGTGGCCATGAACCTGCTAGCAATCCCAAGGTCAGCTCTCTGGATATTTAGATGTTTTTGTCTGCCTCTTGTGCATATATAGGAATGAATACTTTGTAACACTAATGAGCACTATTTAAATGTGCATTGTTATGATTTTGTAAATATGTGCAATGTTAATGGATTACATATTTTCCACTAGCTGTTTACATAAGTAATTATCCTTTTTAATGTATAATTAAAGAGATTTTAATGGTCATTTTGTAACTGGCTTTGATGAATATTAGGTTTGCATCTTTAACAACCCAATATCCACTCACATATTACAGACATACGAGTAGGATTATTTTTGCTTTTTAATTTGTTTGTCTAGACTCACTTTAGGGTATGTCAGGCAGCACCCTTATTTTCTGACATAGAGACACTAATTTGAGATTAAGGATCAGTGTGGTACAATTTTGTTTTTCTACAAATGACACTCTGTGGGAAATCTGGAGTAGTTTATTGCAGCTCATGGCTCATTGAGTAGCACTTGTGTCTCACAGTGCTGATGTCATGAGTTCAATTCCCAGGCTAGGCCTTAGCTGTGTGGAGTTTGTATGTTCTCCCTGTGTCTGTGCGGGTTTACTTCTGATTGCTCCGGCTTCCTCCCATACTCCAAGGACATATAAGAAGGTTAATTGGCTGCTGAATAAATTAGCCCTTGTCTGTGTTAGGGAACTTAGAATGTAGCTCCAATGGGGCATGGTCTGATGTGAATGTGAAATATTCTCTATATATCTAGGCATTTACACCTACCAGTAATCTGAGCACATCCTCATAGACCATACTGCTATTTGTAGATTTGTAGTGCTTTCAATTATATTTAAAAAAAAGTGAAAGATTTTCAGAATGAATAAATGGAAGGAACTTTAAAAGCATCTAAAGCATTTACCCAGTTTTACTTTGCAGTAATCTATCATTAAATACAAATATATATACACATATATCATTATTATTTCTAACATTCCCCATTCCCTATGAAGTTATTTACAGCTGTCTATGGTTGACATTAGCAGTGTGACATTTTTGTTTCTTATCTTGTGTGCTGACCTTGAGACAAGCCTCAGTTTTAAAAGCCATTTAGATGGCCGGATCCATTGGTCAGCCATCCTTCCCTCCCAACACAGTATTAATACCCCACCTCCCTGGTATATTATTGCACGCTCTGTCGTTGTGTTTGACAGGCCACCAGTTCCCCTGCACAGAGGTTAGAGTCCTGGTACTGGTCACCTTTAAAGAACTTCTCTGAACCGAGACTGTGGGTGCGCATCTAGACAAACTGGTTGTGACCCGATACAGGTTCCCCTCCAGAAGAGAGAAACATTCTAATGTAGTGCTGTAAATTGATGACATGCACATATACAGCTCTCCTCTACACTAAACACATGCTCTGATTCCTGGTTACAGGACTTCTCCCAGGCTGCATCTGCTCTCTGGAATAACCTTCCTTACCCATTAAGACTATACTCTCCAAACTTTCAAGCGCTCCCTCCAATCGGCATATTACCCATTCATTTTCGTAAGCGCCACCCACCAGAGCACCTGTTGCCTGCCGCAAACACCACCGGAAGGTGAGTAACCTCACCGGGTACTTTTAGGGTTAGGGGAGTGTTAGAGTTAGGATCTGGGGATGGGAGGGTTAGGGCCATGGAAGGGGAGGGTTAGAGTTAGACTGCGGGTAAGTCTTAGGGTTAGGCTGCGGGTAGGGGTGTCTTACGGTTAGGCTGCGGGGAAGGGAGTGTTAGGGTCAGGCTGCAGGGAAGGGAGAGATAGGGTAAGGATTAGGGAAAGGGTTGGGGTTACATACTTTACTTACCTTTTGGAGCACCATGTTCAGAACTGGCTGTTAGAGAATGGCCCTTTTGCAATAGAGCCGTTTTTAGCGGGGACCAAAACTCCATGAAAATATAAGTTTTGGACACTTACATCTCTGTACGTGAAACGTGATTGACAGTGGTGTTACAGACCTCCTTGTGTATAGAAACGCACAGAGGTGTGAATAAGGCCCGATATGATCAACTATTGGAATTTTCTTTTTACATTTTTGGGGACCGCATTCAGACTAACTCGAAGTGGGCAACTTTAGACGCTTGTACCTGAAAATTTTAAATTTTCTGAGTTTTCTGTGCATATATCCGAGTGTAGAGATTAAAAATTAATCTGTGAGATTCAGCTTTTTCAGATTTTTGACACTATCGATATGTTCTGAGAACAGGACGAGTTACGTTCACAAGTAGGAGAGGTTTAGTGTTACGAAATAAAGAAAGGGACAGGGATTGGGCTGACCACAATACCTGCCTCTTTCTTTATTTCGTAATACTAAACCTCTCCTACTTGTGAACGCAACTTGTCCTGTTCTCAGAACATATCGATAGGTATCATAGGTTTTAACACTCCTTATACATCCAAAACAGCTTCTATGGACCACTGAAGAGCTGCTGTTCTCATACATGTGTCCAACCAATTACACAAAATGATGGTTGATCAAATCACTTTATAGGTCAGTCAACAAGTGCTTGAATCTACTGATACAATGCACATCATGATTAACCTGCCATTTTATCTGCAACACAAAATCTAGAAATAATAGTTGCTAATTTTTGCAAGCATATGCTGACCCGCCTGTGGTATAGTAATATATTCCATTATCTGCACAATGCATGCATTTTATAGTGAGGTTAGTAAGAACAAGTGCTCCTGATAGGAACTATAAATTATTTATTATACTAATACCATTTCAAAATATATATTTGTTCCCGTGATAGAATATTGTCTTATATGTGTTCTTAATGTTAATATTTAAATATTTATAATAGATGCACATCTCAAATATAGATGTGTTTTGCCAGTAAGAAAATCTGTCAGGTGTCGAATGCCATTACTTTTCAGCAGTCTGCATGGAGAAGACATGGCCCCTGTGAGAACTCCATTTTTTTAATAGCTGAACGCCAACAGGTAAAATTTATTAAGCCCAGAGGCGGATTGGCCATAGGATGTACAGGGAATTTTCCCGGTATTTTGGTGGCCCCTGGAGGCCTGGAGCAGCTCCTATTTTATTTGAAAAAGACTAGGATGTTGACTGTCATGGGTGGTGATTGCTAAAATGATGTCTGTATAGAACATAGATCATTAGGATGCTGTATGTATTGGTTAGTGGTCACTAGGATGCTGTATGTATTGGGTGTGGTAACTAGAATGCTGTATGTTTTGGGTGGCGGTCACTTGGGTGGCAGTGACTACCTGCATTGCATAGAGGTCACTGTAAATCTCTTTATTGGATTGTGAAATTTTAGTCAGTAGATGTTGTCTATGCTTGTAACTCTATTACATAACATACTTAATTGGCAATACATGTCCCTGCCCCATATCATGTATTTTGCACTGCTTTTATTATATATTTTTTTATTCTGTACGAATCCAGATTATTATTTTTTGACTCCACCAATAGTGATCTCGCTCACATGTGGCCTCTTGCAGACTTTTTCCCAGGGCCACTTTAAGTTCCAAATCCACCCCTGATTAACCCTAACCAGCCCCTTCTCGAAGCCTAACTTGAACCCTCCCCTAACCATCCTTGTTCCATAGCCTTACCCTAATTTCCCCTTAACCCTAACATTAACCCTTCGACCTTTGCAGCTTAACCCTTACCCTCCACTAACCCTACCATCTTTGTTACACAGCCTGACCCTAACCCTCCACTCTCTGGAGCCTAACCTTAAACCCATGTCCCACAGCCTAGGACTAACAAGAACTGATACCTTTTCAAAAATGAGCCATTCCACAAAGTACTCACTCCGCAATGTTGATTTTCATTTTTAATATGTAATCGGGAATGGTGCAGTCAACGAGCCTTTGTCTCTTATCATTGATCTGATCCTTCTTACCGGCAACTAAATCACCTGAAATATATTGCACATATTTTATAACCCTTAATAGAGATGTGTTCTGAGCACTGCCTTTATAGCTTGTATTTTCACTGTTGAAGAGGACGACAGAAGAGGGTTATGTAAGAATAGGTTATTAGAAAAAGCTCAGTGAAGAAGCTCAGTAATGTGTTATAAGTGCAGTGAGTCCATTTGTCCTGAGAAGCCGTTGTTGCCATGCATTTCCAGGGCAGAAATAACAAAGAGTGTCTCCACATTAGGTGACGTAATGCGACTAGCTAATGCCGAAGAGTGAACAATGTCTTTCGAGTGGGGGCGTCACGGGGCCGTATTCACAGATCCGTTTTTTTAAAGTGCGCAATTACACACATGCACGTAGCAAGCCAACACCCACCAATACCTACGACACTCCCCTCTCCCGGCCGTGCAATCAAGACTTACACCTCCACAGACCACTCTGATCTTTACGTATGTACTTACATGCTTATACGTCTTCCGTGCGTGCAATTCTTTATAGTCACGTCCTCAAGCGTTCATTTAAATGCCTCCCCCCGCCCACTTTCATGTAAATGTTCAAGTACGTCTTTCAACCCCGCTCATCCGTACGTATGTCCCCAAGTGCGATTCACATGTCCGTGCCTAAAGCACTTAAGTGCGTATATTCTACGTAACGTACGTAAATAAAATTACTACTCATTTGCAGTTAAAACATACTTAAAAATATGCATGCAATTCCACGTGAAAACGGATAATTGAATACGGTCCATGTTCCCTACAATGTAGTGGAAAAATGTAGGTACGGATAATGGGCTGTATCCAATCTTAAGTCCAAGATTAGACCTAGGGACGAGACAGGATATTACACATCCACATGGTGTAACACAAAGATGTAACTAAAGGGCCATGACTACAAAATAATCAGGGATATACAGAAGAGGGTTATGTAAGAATAGGTTATTAGAAAAAGCTCAGTGAAGAAGCTCAGTAATGTGTTATAAGTGCAGTGAGTCCATTTGTCCTGAGAAGCCGTTGTTGCCATGCATTTCCAGGGCAGAAATAACAAAGAGTGTCTCCACATTAGGTGACGTAATGCGACTTGCTAATGCCGAAGAGTGAAACATGTCTTTCGAGTGGGGGCGTCATGGGGCCGTATTCACAGAGCCAATTACACACATGCACGTAGCAAGCCAACACCCACCAACACCCATGACACACCCCTCTCCCGGCCATGCAATCAAGACTTACACCTCCATAGACCACTCTGATCTTTACGTATGAACTTACATGCGTATACGTCTTCCGTGCGTGCGATTCTTTATAGTCGCACCCTCAAGCGTTCATTTAAATGCCTCCCCCCACCCACTTTCATGTAAATTTTCAAGTACGTCTTTCAACCCCGCTCATCCGTACGTATGTCCCCAAGTGCGATTCACATGTCTGTGCCTAAAGCACTTAAGTGCGTATATTCTACGTAACGTACGTAAATAAAGTTACTACTCATGTGCAGTTAAAACATACTTAAAAATACGCACGCAACTCCACATGAAAATAAAGGATCATTGAATACGGTCCATGTTCTTTACAATGTAGTGGAAAAATTTAGGTACGGACAATGGGCTGTATCCAATCTTAGGTCCAAGATTGGACCTAGGGACGAGACAGGATATTATACATCCACATGGTGTAACACAAAGATGTAACTCTAAAGGGGCATGACTACAAAATATTCGGGGATATTACTACATCAAAGAGAAGTTTTTCTCCCTTTTGCTTAGAAGTGTGCATATGGGGCAAGTAAGCACAACGCACATTTACTGCTGTTCTTCAGTTCAGAACAATTCAGGTTTAGATCTTCTTAGGACAAAGAAGATAGATGAACTGGCCAGTCAAAGTTGGAAGGGTTGGGAGGTTTGCAGTGCCTGTTTCTGTACACAAAAAAAAAAGTTTTATGTGGAAGAACTTTATAGGTCTACCCAACACCTACATTATTTTTAAAAGAATACCCATGTAACTGCAAAATAAACCCCTCTAATTCAAACATTAATCAACTCTTGCTTTGATTATTGCAATGCTCCCTATTGGACTCCTTGAATATAAAATTACCCCCCCTACTGTCTATAGCATGCGGTAGCTAGACTGCTTTTCAATGCAAAATGTTTTTTAGAGCAGGTCCTCTCTGTCATCCGCTACATTGGTTGTATGTATTTTACCGAATCAAATATAACATTTTGGGCCTGATCCAGACCTACGCTGCCCGGCGGTAATACGCCGGGCGTAAGTGGAAGATCGGCTGAAATGCCGATCTGCGCATGCGCCGACCAGATGTTTGCCGCGTTATTATGGAAACGCCTGATCCTAGATCCGTAGTATCAGCGCAGTAACAGCTGAGGGGGCGTCCCTCGCCGTTACTATGCAAATGTTAGTGTAGGTGGGCGGGGGGAGGTAGTTTAATGAGGGAAGGAAGGGTTTTAGTTAATACGCTCCTGTCCGAGCGTATTTTCCATTGCTTAGGCCGGCTGAAGTTAGGGTAGACTTCAGCCGGCATAAGCGAGGGAAAATACACTCAGATAGAGGGGAGTCTCGGGGGAAGGGCACACCGATACGCAACGGCGTAGGTCTGGATAAGGCCCTTTGTTACTAACGTACAAAGCCATAAACAGGACTGCACACATATACATATCTTCACTCATCTCAAGATATATCCCAGCTCACTCTCTCAGCTGTTCAAAGGATTTACAGCTCTCCTCTACACTAAACAAAGGCTCCGATTCCCGATTACAGGTTTCTCTGGAATAACCTTCCACTTAAGACTATCCTCTACTCTCCAAACTTTTAAGTGCGCCTTTAAACCTCACCTATCCAGACAAGCTTATCAAACTTCTTTGTTACCCTTTGTCTACTTTATTTACAACATGGTTGCCGATGTTACAGCTGCCGTCTAAACGGCAAGCTGCACGCGCCGGCTCCCGTCCTGTCTGCTTACCTTAGCTCCAGCGCGTCTGGGGATTCCCCTGCCGACAGGCTCCCTAGTTACAGCATCTTTGGAGACCTGCACGTGTTGCCGCTCTCCTTTCAGCCGCGTGGTCTGCCTTCCCATTCTTATGCCTTTGCTGCTTGTCACTTCCTGGGTTGGATGCTGGGGTTGCTGGCCAATCACCATCTAGCAGACAGTATTTAGTCTTCCTCTGACAGCACCCCTGCGCCGGTTATAGAGTCTGTGTTCTCAGTTCTGTGACCTGCTATACCTTGTGTGCCTAGTGCTTCCAGCCTAGTGATCTGACCGTTGCCTGACCTACTTACCTGCCTTGTATCCTGCCTTTTACACCCTAGTGTTTCCAGCCCCAGTTCTCTTACCTACCTCGTACTTACCTTCCCTGCAGTTCCTATCCTTACCTCGAGTGGATGTTTATGTTACCTCTCCGGAGGCACCGCTGTGTGCTTGAGTGTGCGACCGCCCTAGTACGTCGTGTACCGTCTCGTGAACGCTCTTCTGTCCCACGTGCTGCGTTAAGTGTTCTGTGTGGTCCGTTACAGTCCGGTCGCTTCCGGACTACTACTCCCTCTATCTATCGACTACTCCCGTCCCTCCTGTCCGGTGTTCACTCCTGGTGTTTCTCCCCTTTCCACGAGTCTGGTTCACCGGGGACCGTCCAAGCTATCAGGCCGCAGCCAATTCCATCCCCACCATCAGGGGTACTGGTGAAGACCCCCTGGATAGTAAAGTTTCCGGTCCCCGGAAACCTTCTCGTTCACTCTGCCTGTCTCC
>WWET01001404.1:282677-296395 GCA_011038615.1 Limnodynastes dumerilii | reverse complement strand
ATACGTGCATTTTACGTGAAGTAGGCGGGGGGTGGTATTTAAAGTGTACAGTATGGGCGTGCTAAGCTGCGTACGTTCACGTAGTCAGTACGTCCGTTCGCGGACGTACTCTGTTACATTTGAAAAAGTTAAGGTAGGGTTTTGCCAACGTATCTTGACAAAATACGTCCGTGCAAGGGGTGTGCCGAGGGGAGTGTAACGAATTTACGCACACGAAAATACGCTCCGCGAATAAACATACGGCACACGTAGTTCTGGATCTACCCCATTGATAGGAAATGTCTGATCAGCTTCCCTGAATACTGCATAATTGTACAAATCAAGCCTTGGTATATCGAGCATTATTTCTACACTGGCCAATTATAAGCAATCAATACCTCACAAAGGTGCTGTTCTGGTCAGCAAATACTGTGCTTTACATGGGACAAAACACTTACGTATATAACTATTCGTAATTGCTATGAACAATTCCTAATTAAGGGCCGGATTCACAGCCCCGGACGTATTGCACATACGTCCTTAATTTACCGATAATAGCTTAAAGATCGCATATACGCAATATACGTAAGTAAACGATACGTAGATTACGTAAAATAGTTACTACGCATGCGTAGTAGCTATTATCGGTAAATTAAGGACATATGTGCCATACGTCTGGGGCTATGAATCCGGCTCTAAGTTACCAATGATAAATCATTTATATTTAATTGATAATTATTTATTTATTTAATATAAGTATCTAAATGCAAGTAACATTATCAGTGGTTATGAGTCCATTGCTAAATGCAAGTAACATAACCAGTTACATATCAAAACTGCTAGAACAATGCATGGAAAAAATGGGAATCAGTAAATAACTATGGACCGGACCCAGATATAACAGAACCAGCTGACTTACACACACTAGGTACATGGCCGGATCCACCATCTACATGTAGATGGTGGATCCGGCCATGTACCTAGTGTGTGTAAGTCAGCTGGTTCTGTTATATCTGGGTCCGGTCCATAGTTATTTACTGATTCCCATTTTTTCCATGCATTGTTCTAGCAGTTTTGATATGTAACTGGTTATGTTACTTGCATTTAGCAATGGACTCATAACCACTGATAATGTTACTTGCATTTAGATACTTATATTAAATAAATAAATAATTATCAATTAAATATAAATGATTTATCATTGGTAACTTAGAGCCGGATTCATAGCCCCAGACGTATGGCACATATGTCCTTAATTTACCGATAATAGCTACTACGCATGCGTAGTAACTATTTTACGTAATCTACGTATCGTTTACTTACGTATATTGCGTATATGCGATCTTTAAGCTATTATCGGTAAATTAAGGACGTATGTGCAATACGTCCGGGGCTGTGAATCCGGCCCTTAATTAGGAATTGTTCATAGCAATTACGAATAGTTATATACGTAAGTGTTTTGTCCCATGTAAAGCACAGTATTTGCTGACCAGAACAGCACCTTTGTGAGGTATTGATTGCTTATAATTGGCCAGTGTAGAAATAATGCTCGATATACCAAGGCTTGATTTGTACAATTATGCAGTATTCAGGGAAGCTGATCAGACATTTCCTATCAATGGGGTAGATCCAGAACTACGTGTGCCGTATGTTTATTCGCGGAGCGTATTTTCGTGTGCGTAAAATCGTTACACTCCCCTCGGCACACCCCTTGCACGGACGTATTTTGTCAAGATACGCTGCCCAAACCCTACCTTAACTTTTTCACAAGTAACAGCGTACATCCGCTAACGGACGTATAGACTACGTGAACGTACGCCGCTTAGCACGCCCATACTGTACACTTTAAATACCACCCGCTGCCTCCTTCACGTATTTCAGACGTATTTTGCAGTAACTTAAATTTGGCACGCCCACACGTAAGTATTTACATGAGACATACGTGAATGGCCCATACGTTCACAATTACGCTACGTGAATGTGCGTATTTTCTATGGTGCAAATGCGCAGTGCGTTCTAAACTGCGAATTTATGTCTCCACCACACGTAAAATTGCGGGGAAGCGTAGTTCTGGATCAGGCCCAATATGTTGAATAACTTTAAAAAGTATTTATAAAAAAATAAAATAATTGTTTAATACTCACAGTTATGTGTCTTCTATGTTGCTAGGCGAAGTAGGGACTCAAGACCAACTTCTTCTCTCCAGGGGCCAAAAAGAAGGGACACATTAGTGTGTCAATAATTATAAATTAAAAAAAATAATTGTTTAATACTCACAGTTATTGTGTCTTCTATGTTGCTAGGGCGAAGTAGGGACTCAAGACCAACTTCTTCTCTCCAGGGGCCAAAGAGAAGAAGGGACACATAAGTGACTCCTGTCAATAATGGAACCCTATTTATACCCTCTTACGGGAGACCCGTCAGAGGATATAAATAGGCGCATGATCAGGCACTGTCCTTTAACAACTATGTAAAAATATGAATGTCTTATTAATTGCAGCCTTGCCCACAAAGGACTGAACCAGCTCTGTACACACGGAGGTCTTGGAATTTGCACAGAAGAGGGGAGTGAACTCCCATGTTGCCATGAGACTACCTTAAGCCTCTCGTGTGGGTCAGTGGTCTGCACTAATGCTGATCCGCACAGAAATCTTTAAGCTAACCCACACTGTATAACTGACATGTTACCTCCGTCCACCTTGATGAGTTTAGGTGAGTGAAGGGGATGGGCTGCACTTTCCAATTAATCTCCTAGTGTCCGGAAATAAGTTCCGTGCTCCAAGGAGATCTGTAGCATAACATCTGGCACGGGTATGCGCAGATGTTATGGTTAGGCTTACTTATGCCAAAGGCTTCCGTACGTAGCCTAAACTATGGAGATCTGGATCCAGGACCGTATTCAGACTTACGTGTGAAAAACGTATGCATGGATTTGCAAACATACGCGCCTAAGTTGCAAGGCAACACCCAAGACACTCCTCTTGAACTTCTTGAAGTTCTTATTTTCAGCCTCTGAATCAGGCCCTTAGGCTCCGCCACCATAGGGGAACCTTAACTCCACGTGCGTATATTTGTGCTTAGATTTCTAAGGTACTTTCTTAACCGCACCCATATTAGGCCATTTAAATGCCTGCCCCCACCCACTTTCACTTAAATTCCCATGTACGGAGGTCTGGCACACCCATGGTTGCCTACTTTTGCAAATGAATATCAGGGAGATTGTAAGAGCACTATCAAGGTGCTGCACCAAAGGGGTGTGTCCTGTAGCGCCAAAGAGGTGTGTCCTGTGAATAGCTCCACCCATAGGTGTATCTAGCACCGCCAGGAAAACTATTTTACAATAAAAATGTCAGTATTTATTGATTATTAAATTGTCAGTGAATACTTTCATTACTATCTTTATAGAAAAGCTAAAAGTGACGCTGCAGCTGATTAACAAGATTCTTTCATTACATCTTGGCCTCCATGAAATTGGTCATCTCTATAGACCTCAATGGATGAAATTAGAATCAGGGAGATTACCAAACACTTCAGGGAGTCAGGGAGATCACCCAATCTTCAGGGAGTCTCCCTGATATTCAGGGAGAGTTGGCAACTTTGGGCACACCCCTTGGGATGTATCTCACCAAGCATGGATGTAAAGTCTGTGCATAATGGATTTCTGTGCCTAAATCCTACGTAGCTTCCGTACCTAAAAATATGCTTCCACACTTTATACTATAAAGACTACAGAGAAACAAAATGTTATTAGGCTGCTAGAAGAGCTCTGTGGTCCCAGAACAATTCATGTACTTAGTCATAGCCTTATATTCTTGGACATTTTTAAAATAAATCTCAAAATATAGATTATCTGAAACTTACTCATTTTCCAAAACAAGAAACTCTTTCTCTTTAATTTTTTTGTTTTTTGTTTTTGTTTTTTTTGTTTTTTTTAACCAAAACTTCAAGGAAACCGCTGGCACATGTTCAACTCTCAATCAGCCCAAAAATGCTCTGCCTAAGAGGAGTTATTGAAATAATATTACGACTGACACGTTCTCTTATGCTTTATAATATAGATCATTTTTTTAAATATAGTTCTTATTTTTCTTAAGCTCAGACTGTCAGGACATTGTTAACTGTAGTCTTGAATTCTGTCTGTTGGAACCACTTGAATACAGCTCTCAAACTAGTTAGTGCTTAATTTGTTTTTTTAATTATATTTATTAAATCTTAAAAACGCACTTATAAGTGCTTGAATCAAGAGATCCAATTTATCCCCATTTTCGTGCTTTGTTTGTCTAGACTTAACAGAAAAAACTTGTACGCATAAAGGACTCTTTAGCGATTTAACGAGCAGAGGAAACTTATATCTCAGGGGCCGTATTCAGAGATCCGTTTTTTAAAAGTACGCAATTCTACGCACGCACGTAGCAGGGCAACACCCACCGACACCCATGACACTCCCCTCTCTCGGCCGTGCAGTCGTAGACTCACACCTCTATAGACCACTCTGATCTTTACGTCTGTACTTACGTGCGTATATGTCTCCCGTCTGTGCGATTCAGTATAGCCGCACCCTCAAACGCTCATTTAAATGCCTCCCCCCACCCACTTTCATGTAAATTTTTTAAGTACGGATTTCTACGCTGCCCCTACGTACGTATGTCCCCAAGTGCGATTCACATGTCCGTGCCTAAAGTACTTACGAGCGTATTTTCAATGTAACTTACGTAAATACAGTTACTACGCATGCGCAGTTAAACCATACCTAAAAATACGCACGCAACTCCACATGAAAACGGATCTGTGAATACGGTCCCATTGTGAAGAATTGGTAATCAGCCACAGCCAGTACTGTTCTGATGCTGGGTCGGGTGTGGTTTGCCGTTCCAGTGATCTGAATGATGACGGTTAAAGTTTCGGCACTAAAATGCCAACATTGTTGACTGATCTGCAATTTTCTCAGAAAGAGTCGTTACTGCAGCATTACAATAATCCTGAACCCAACCCTAATTCCGGGTGTGGGGCTGCGGTCCGAATCCCTGGCTGGGATTTCGATTGCTTATGCCTTGAGGAGGCATTGCAATCGATCCACGGAGCACCTAGCTTTCGGTGCTCCGAAAAGAGTAAAAACAAAAGTCCCCCACTACTTCCCCTAATTCTTACCCTAACCCTCCCCTCTTACTACCCTACCCTAACCCTCCTTCCTGGCAGCCTGAACCTAACCCTCCTTTACTCTCAGCTGACCCTAACCCTCCATCTCCCACAGCCTGACCCTAACCCTTCCTCCCTTGCAGCCTGACCCTAACCCTCCCTCCCCTGCAGTCTGACCCTAACCCCGCAGAAAGAGTTGACTCACCTGTCCCCTCGGTCCAGAGAGTGGCGGCGGAGGTGTGGCGGAGTGATCTCTTCTTTCTGAAAGTGAATGGGGGAGTACGCTGAACGGCATACTCACCCATTCATAAAATTTTTTTTCAAAAAGTGTAAGTATAGGAAAAGTAACTTTCGAATATCCCTTTTTCGGAAGCCAGACTTTCTAGCCGGAGATTGCAACCGCCTAATTCCTAACACTGGGCTGGATTCAGAGGTCCGTCCTTCAGGTCCATCACCAGAATCCTGCAAGCTGCTTGCATAATTTGGGTGATCTTCTGGAAGCGTGCATGAGTTCTGTACAACTGGAGGTCCCTCTGACTGGGTGGCCCATCCCCTCCGCCTGCCTAAAACTCTGTAAGGTGGGTAAGGGGGAGCATTTACATTTTACTGTACTTCTGTGCGGATCAGCGGTCGTGCACACTGCTGATCCGCACTGGTGACTTAAGGCTGGGTTATGGCAGCGTAACTACTACAATAACCACACGAGAGAGGGGAGTGAAAGCGGAGTTTACAGCCAGACCTGCGCACGGAAAACGCACAGTGTGAATCCGCCCCACTCACCCTAACCATTAACCAGGGATGCCCTGGTACCAGGGATGACCAGCAGAACGCAGCAGGTACCAGGGAGGCTAAATGGCGGTTGTTACATTTTTATTTCAATTTTCTTAATTCTAATCCTGTTTGCAATGGTTCAGACAAAAGGAATAGAGTCATCGCTGTGAAAAATCTGTTTACGAAATAGAGACAGCCAAAGTTAATTCGCCTGCCTCTATTTCAAAAATAGCGCTAATTTCATAAAAAAAATATGTATGAATGGGTAAGTGTGCCGATCGGAATAATTATCCATTCATTCAGAAACCACCGCAAACCTGCAGCACCGACCGGACTGGTGAGTAGGATTCTGGCCCGTATTCAGACCTCCGTTTTCTGTGCCCGTACGTCCGTAAATAAGCGATTGTAGTAACTGGGCATGCGTAGTAATTTTTCTACGCTATTTATGTTGCGTTTCGCTTACGTAGGTTGCGTACACACGGTGTTTAAGACTGCGTGTACACAAAAATGCCCCTCTTCTCTGTATTACTAGGGATGGGGGCAGGGCTTGATGATGCAGTCATGCCCCATCCTGTCCCTAGCAACACTAAGAATATTGTTGCTAGGTAGGGGGACGAGACTTGAGGCTGTGATTTGAATGAAATCACAGCCTCAAGTCCCCTGCAAGAGATTTGCCGGCTCTCCTGGGATAGCTGGAAAACTACCCGAATTTCAGGGGAGTCTCCCGGATATTCCAGGAGAGTCGGCAACCCTGGTCTATGTTGAACATAAGATATTTGATAAATAACGCACGTTGTCATTCCCCGGTTATAATGTCCCATTTGCGAAATAGGGACATCCGAAAAAAAAATTTCGGATGTCCCTATTTTGAATGGTTATGATTTTTTACTTTTTTCTTTGAGTGGGTGAATATGCCGTTCGGCATACTCACCCATTCACATTCGGAAAGAGCAGATCACTCCGCCGCAATTCCGCTGCCGCCACTATAGGACAGGTGAGTAAACACTTTCTGTGGGGTTAGGGTCAGGCTGTAGGGGAGGGAGGGTTAGGTTCAAGCTGTAGGAGAGGGAGGGTTAGGGTCAGGTTGCAGGAGAGGGAGGGTTATGATCAGGCTGTAGGGGAGGGAGGGTTAAGGTCAGGCTGCAGGGGAGGGAGGTTTAGGGTCAGGCTGCAGGGAAAGGAAGGTTAGGGTCAGACTGCAGGGGAGGGAGGGTTACACCTGGGCTAAACCATGTTGATTTCAGGGGGAGTCAAATTTCATTTGCTGCAACAGTATTAGAGTTAAAAGGTGATGTTTCCCAGCTCAAGTCTAATTAGCAGTTTAAAAGTGAAGCTGATCAGCAACACTCCCCGCTAAGAAAATCTTATTGCTGAAAATAGGACATCCGAAAGTTCCTTTTCGGATGTCCCATTTTCGAATACTTACCTTTTTCTACTTTTTTTAATGAATGGGTGAGTATGCTGTTCGGCATACTTCACCCATTCACTTTCGCAATGCGCGGTATCCCTCCACCACGACTCTGCCGCTGCTCGCTGGACCAGGGACAGGTGAGTAAATTATTAAATTTGTGCGGGGGAGGGAGGGTTAGGGTCAGGCTGTAGGGGAGGGAGCGGTAGGGTCAGGCTGCAGGGGAGGGAGGGTTAGGGCCAGGCTGCAGTGGAGGGAGAGTAAGTGTCAGGCTACGGGGAAGGGAAGATCAGGGTTAGGGTAGTGAGAGGGGAGGGTTAGGGTAAGAATTAGGGGAAGTTGTGGGGGACTTTTTTTAACACTTTTCGGAGCACCAAAAGCTCGGTGCTCCGTGGCTCGATTGCAATGCCTCCTTTGCAACTGGCTGGGAGGAATCAGGGTTTTTTAAATTGGGAGTTTCTATGCGGGGACCCACACCCAATAACGTATATACTCCTGCAGTTTATCAATTCTTTCATTTTAAACACTTCTGTTTAAAATGAATTTTACACTTGGCATGTTCTCAAGTAGTGCAGCGTGAATGGCCAACCTATAAAAAAACAAGCTGTCTAGAAGAAAGCCAAGATAATTCTTGTTTGGTTCTAGGGGAAAAAATTTTTTAATTACTTTTTACAGGGTGGTCTTTTAAATTTCAGCTTTTCCCAAAGAACCCCCCTAGGTAATTCTGGAAGGTATGTTTTGGAAGTAGAGGATATCAATATTTCTTTTTAGTCTATCTTTGTGATGGGAATAAGAACTAAATTCAGTGATGAAAAACATATTGTTTATTTGTTCTTATTCTATTTTGGTTTATATTTGTTTTTTTGCTTTTTCTATTTGTATTTAATGCTGTATCCGGATCCAGATTTGATAACAACAGGGTACATGCGATAGATGTGGTCCAGTGGTGGGGTGTGACCGAACGCCATGCGTACCTGCTGTGTGCGTGTTGGGAGGGGAGATCTATGCAGATCGTATCGTAAAGTCCTTACGTACGATACTGCGTTACACAACCACCAATTTCACATGGGACAGGTATACGTTATCAGTTTGCAGCCAGAAATGCCTGTTTTAGAAATAGAGACAGCCTAAAGCTCATTTTCGTCTGTCTCTATTTTGAAAAACAGCCATTTTATACTTTTATTTTGAATGGGTAAGTATATTGATTGGCAAACCTACCCATTACTTTTCAAAACCCATCGCACACGCTGGCACCCACCACCCGCTGCTGGGAGGGGAGTCTTAGGATCAGGCTACGGGGAGGGGAGTCTAGGGTTAGGCTGCGAGAAGGAGAGTCTTATGGTTAGGCTGCGGGGAAAGGACGGTTAGGGTTAGGGTAATGAAGGGGAAGATTAGGGTAAGGGTCATGAAAGTGGAGGGTTAGGGTAAGGATTAGGGAAAGGGTTGGGGTAAAAATGACACTTAACATTCATAGCTCTGTCTTTGGTGCTCCGGGGATCAATTCCTTTGCCTGTTCAAAATAGAGCCGTTCTCAGCGGAGACCCACATGCACGGGTAAGTAAGATTTAAGGTAGAGATTAGAGCATGGAAGATCCGTACAGACGAGAGAAGTGCATTAACCTATCATACGTGGACTATAGGATCACGCACACGTTAGTCCATTATGTAGGAATAAACTTATGTGCGTGCGATCATTATTTATTCATGATCTGGTCATGTGTTACCCCTGAATGTCTGCCCATCCCCTTTAGACTGTAAGCTCTCATTAGCAGCCCCCTCTTTCATCATGTCATCCCCTCCCCCAATCCCTTGCCGCAATGCCAATAAACCATGTCCAGGTCCTGAACTGTTCTGTAGTGTGTCATTTTGTTCTATGGTTTTGGTCATACTGCTTCTGATTCCTTGTAATCCGCTGCAGTCCGTGTGGCACTACATAAAAAATAATCATCTTGCATGATATCACTTAGCGCAATTGGATAGCCTTGAAAATACAATGATCAGCGCTGAACTATAAAGGGAAAAGAGTAGCTTCCAACGTCCCAAAAAGAGGAATAAAATACCAATCAATAGACCCCGTATGAACATAGATTTATAAGAAATTCTAGATGTCCACAATCATTTAGAAACAATAAAAAAAAACCATTTTAATAATACAGTATATAAAACACATCAATTGAACGCTACATAAACAACTGTGTGGGAAAAGAAAGTAATCTCAAATCACCGAAGTGAAGTTGCTGGCAATGGTTGTATAGGTGCAAGATAGCAGAAAGCAAAATAAGCTGCAGAAAACATAATTGGTTAGCGGTTTGTGTTTGGACCGCTAATGTGGACCAGATCCAGACCTCATAACGATAAACCACTTACGTACGCAAGGTGCATAAGTGGAACGAAAGAACTGGAGGGCGCATGTTTAACTAACATAACAATCATCGTACGGAACTTTGTTCCATACACTGGCATTTCCAAACAAAGGGGAAATGCTTGTCCTCCGTCTGTTAAGGTCGGCGGGGTGGAAGCATGCACCACAAGCTTACATGATCGGACGCAAGTTTGTCTTAAGGCTACCTTATGGCAGATTTGGCTAAGTTTAAACCACTTACGAGCATTGCTCGCCATTATGTCACTCATTATCACAGCAACATAAATGGCACTACGGTTTTTGGTTTATGGAAATTGCAGAAAGATAATCGCAGAGGTGATAGGGTACGGATTCTTATACAAAAAGAATCATCATTCATCTTTCTTCTGGATACATTATTTCCAAGGGGGCTAAATAAAAAAAACTAATTTTCTTCGTTCCTATAAATAACTAAACCTTGCTGAGTACAGTTGTTGCTGTCATCTATTATAGTATTAATAATCCATATTTGGATTGACTAATTAATTACTAATTTTATATACTATGTTTTGGCAATTTAAACTGCATAATAGCCTTCAGCCTGGCTAACAACCATTCAACAGCATATACTTTAACAACAAACTATATCCTGAGATCGGTGTTTTGATATATTCTCCCTTCAAATATATATACAGGTGCATGTATGCATAAGTTCATGGATATATCGATAAACTGCAACTATAAACCTTCATTTAATATCTCTGTATTAATTCCTTTACCAGCAGTGCTACCTGATAGCACCAGTCTTCATACAGCCAATCACTCAATTCCTAACCCTATGATTGACAACTCTTACCTTTATTAGTCCGTCGCTTACCCTGACACTTCAGCCTTGAGACAGCCTCCGGCGAAACGCGCGTCGGCTCACACGCGTGGACCTTCTCTCCTCCGCCGCATGCCATTTCCCTATCCCTCTCCTCTGACACTGGTAAGATCGTTTTTGTTTATCTGGACCTAGGGACAGCTAGGGCTCCTTCGGGAGTGAAGCCCCGCCGTAAGGCGGTTTTTTTATTTTGCTTTTATTATTTTCAGGTCAGGGACAGTTGCTACAGCCTCATCTCATTCATAAGGCTATCTATATATATTTTTTCCCCCAATTGTTTGCAGAGGATAGGTACGACATGCGGTGGGGGATGATGTCCCACGCTGTATATTATTGCTGTCATAGAGATTATGACTCATTATAGAATTTTTTATTGTCAACTTGTATCATTTATTTGCTAGGCTCCAATTTTTGGTGGTAACAATTGTAACAATATACACACTGTGTTTCCATATCAAACGTAACAATTTCACCACCCACAATTGTTTATGTATATTCAGTGGTAGTGTTTGCAGCAGCATACATTGATTGTGTGTTTAATCATTATGACATAACCTTTTTGTTTGCAAACATTACTTTTTGTAAATTATTTTTCCCAATAATATGGGGTACCTAATTATTCTATTGGCAAATTTTAAGTTATCAAATTAAAAGCTAAGTTTTACATGGTGTGCATAATTAAACATGGCGCTTTGTTAGTGTTGGAGACCATCTTTTGGTATCCCATCACTTCTTTCTCTTTTTCAGTCATAAATATTGGGCATTTTTTGCACCCAGCTAATAAGGAGCACACACCTTCCCACTTAGATTATATTATTAGCATGTACATATATACTTTTTTGCCTTGTGCAATTCTAAATGCAATATTATTATAATCTCTGTGCATCTGTGCATCCACAACTCTCGATACCTTATGGCAGTGTAAGTTACACTTATTACTAACAGACCCCCGCACGTACGGAAAACGAGCGGGGGTCTGGATCCGGTCCTGTATGAGTAAATTCAAGTCATTTGAATTATGGTGATCTATTAACCAATTCATTAAAGTACAATCCCCATCACAAAAAAAAAGAAGGGCTGTATTCAGAGATCCGTTTCTTTAAAGTATAAACACGCCTCTCCGTATGAATTTTCCCACGTGCGATTCACAAGTTCGCGCCTAATGGTCTTCCGTGCGTAAAATCAACGTAGATTGCTTAAATTTAGTTACTGCGCATGCGCAGTTCATCGGATCGTAAGAATATGCAAGGAAGTTCCCGACAAAAACGGATCTTTGAATACGGCCCGAAAAGAGCATCTATGTAACAGACATAGAAGGACAACAAGGTTTGCCCAAATGTCCTGGCCCAAATATAGCATTCTTCAGGTTGACCTATATAAAAGTTTCCATTGTGTAAGGTCAAAATCCAGTATAAGGTAGGTTTATGGATTCAGTAATGTATATAATTTATATAATTATGCGTATTTGTGGGAGAGTGGTATCGGGGCACTATATATACTTAGAGGTATCGGGGCACGATATGTATGCGGCGGCATGCCATTAACCCTTGGCATGTTGCCGCTTATGGTACTAAAAGACACAGCATGTCCTCCAATACATGGGCATGCTGTGCTTTCTAGTACTATGTGCAGCAGCATGATAAGGGTTAATAGCATGCCACACTGTGCATTTTTACAGAATTATATATTTATTTGCTGTTTACATTATACATTATATTGTTAAAAAAAAATTGTACTAAGGGGCACAAAGTGTGGCTATTTTTTTTTTATCATAAATCCCTGCGATTTAAAAAATTGCCAAACATCACTGACGATTATAAATCGCCAGCAAAAAGTGCCCCTTAGTAAATCCAGCTATTTGGAAACCCAAATCGTCGAGAAATTGCTGCGATGGCTGGCGATTTTTAATCGCAGCCAGAAATCGCCATTAGTAATTTTACCCAATAGACTTCCAAGACCTATACCCTTAATTGTTCTGACTTGTGTGGATGGAAAATGACAACCATTCATAAGTCTGGATCAATACACTGTCCAGTAGTACCGCTTTACTGCACGTTGTGATATTACGTCCCGCCCAGTTGGCAGAAAATGCCCTTTACCCCTTGACAAAAAGAGGGGATTGTCAGGAAATTCTTTTACCCATTTTGTTCATTTAAAACAACACTTCAGAAGTTATTCCCAAAACTGCATCATTTTATATATAGAGATCTGTCAGTTTCTGTCTGGTTTCCCAGAGCCTTTTACATTTTGTTTTTTACAGTACCACACAGCCAATTTGTCACTAATTAGTGGCTGTCAACGAAAGCACTAATTGACAGTTATTTAAAAAAAAAAGTAACTGAGCAAATTTTCTTATTTATTCCATTTTTATTAACCTGCTGTTCCCTGCAGCAAACTGTGGCAGTGTGGGGTGTGGGTCCACGGAAAGAAAGGCCCTATTTCGATAGTGCCGTTTTCTCCCAGCCAGATTTCGATGGCATATGCCTCAATGAGGCATAGCAATCGATCCACGGAGCACCGAACTTTCGGTGCTCCGAAAGGTAAGGGAAAAAACTACCCCAATTCTAACTCTAACCCTTCTCTTCCCTGCAGCCTGACCCTAACCCTCCCTCCCCTGTGCCTGATCCTAACCCTCCCTTCCCTGCACCTCACCTGTCCCTGCGGTCCTGCGGTAGCGGCAGCAGCGGGATAGCGGCAGCGGCGGTGTTTCCAAATCAGAATTGGTGAGTTTGCTGATCGGCATACTGACCCATACTGAAAAAAAATTCTAAACTGGAGGGTATTCGAAATAGGGACATGCAACCGGGCAGCGTGTTATCAGCATGCTTATATCTTGCCAGTAGGCACCTAACAAGGGGGGCGCAGGGGGGAGGGGTTAGTGGACCGGACAAGTAAGTGCAGATACAAGTGTATCCGCACCCATGGATCTCACACTTAAGTCTTGGAAGTTTATGAAGGGAGACACTCAACAGTTATATGAGGCCATTGCATTAATGTTGCATAAGCATAGTGGGCCTGATTCAGACTTAAGAAGGAGCTTGAAATTAAGGACCTGATTCACACTTAAGAATCTTCTTAAAATAAGAACTTAAAGTCACACCTGGGCTAAACCATGTTGATTGCAGGGGAGTCATATTTCATCTGTTGCAAACAGTACTAGTGTTGAGAGGTGATATTTCCCAGCCCAAGTCTAAATAACA
>WWET01001404.1:239459-252595 GCA_011038615.1 Limnodynastes dumerilii | reverse complement strand
TCAGGATCAGAGTTTACCAGGACTGGATCAGGATCAGATGTTACCAGGACTGGATCAGGATCAGATGTTACCAGGACTGGATCAGGATCAGAGGTTACCAGGACTGGATCAGGATCAGATGTTACCAGGACTGGATCAGGATCAGATGTTACCAGGACTGGATCAGGATCAGAGGTTACCAGGACTGGATCAGGATCAGATGTGACCAGGACTGGATCAGGATCAGAGGTTACCAGGAACACAGGAGAATACCAGGAACACAGGCAGCCAGGCACCTTGGAAGACCAAGTTGTTCTGGTACTGAAGGCAAGGGCTGCAGCGTTTAAATAACGCACTCTGCACGCTGATTGGCTGGAGGCATAACCCAGGTAGGAATCATTGGTGGCTCAGAGTCATATGGTATATTCAAGATGGCGGCGCCCACGGTCCGGAGCGCTGGGCGCCAAAACTCCACGTAGGACTCCGACAGGGGAACCGTGCTGCGAGTGGTGAGTATAGAGGCTGTCACTGTATTGGTGACAGCCTCCGCAGGCCAGAGATGCGGGATCGCCGAGAGGAGAACGCTGCAACGCTGTTGGCTCTCTACAGGCCATTTTGCAGTGTTGAAACCTTTGGATGTGATAGGAGCAAGGATGGTAGAGTAATCTTGTACAAATCGTCTATAGAAATTTGCAAATCCAATGAACCTTTGAATGTCCCTCAAGGTGGTAGGTTGAGGCCAGTCCAAAATGGCTTATACTTTAGCGGGATCCATCTGGATCTGAGTACCGGAGAGAATGAAACCAAGGAAAGGGATGCTGTCGGTCTCAAATGTACATTTCTCCAGCTTGCAGAACAGATGTTTTTTTTCGTAGACGGGACAGTACCTCTCGTACCATGATGCAGTGGGTAGTCAGGTCTTGGGAAAAGATCAGAATGTCGTCCAAATATACTACCACCGATTTGTTCAAAAGGTCTCGGAATATTTCATAAACGAAACCCTGGAAGACAGCGGGGACATTGCCAAAGGGCATCACAAGTTATTCATAATGACCATCTCGTGTGTTGAAAGCTGTCTTCCATTCATCACCACTTCTGATTCTGATCAAATTGTATGCTCCTCTCAGGTCAAGTTTGGTAAATACCATAGAGCCCTTGATACGATCAAACATTTCAAACGATATCAACGGCAGGGGATATCAATTTTTGATCGTTATGTTGTTTGCCACGGTAGTCGATGCAAGGACGAAGGCCTCCGTCCTTCTTTTTAACAAAAAAGAATCCCGCACCAGCTGGGGAAGAGGGGCGGATGAAACCTCTGGCAAGATTGTCTCGAATGTACTCAGTCATCGCTTGGGTCTCAGGAAGTGATAACGGATAGGTCCTTCCCCTGGGGGGCGTAGCACCAGGTAGTAAATCAATAGGACAGTCCCAAGGACGATGGGGTGGTAAGGTAAGCTTATTTACTAAAGACATCCCGAAATTCCTGATAGTGAATAGGAATGTCAGGATCGGAGGCAGGCTTGGCGTGGCATTGTGGAACCACTTGAGACAGACATTTCTGGAAACACTTGTGGGCCCACTTGAGACAGACATTTCCGAAAACACTGTTCTCCCCAACGAATGATTTGAGAAGATGACCAGTCTATGTGGGGGTTATGAGTTTGGAGCCACGGTAATCCCAAAATGATGGAAAGACTGGCTGATGAGAGGACTAAAAACTGGATGGTTTCCTCGTAAAGGATTCCTGTCCGGAATTTGATAGGAGCCGTTCGGAGAGTGATGGTTCCACCGGGAATTCAGCTGCCATCTACTGCCATGAGGTAGGTTGGCATGGCAATTCTCTCAGTAGCAATTCCGAGCTTTTCAATGATATGGTTGCAAATAAAATTTTCTGCCGCTCCGGAATCAAGGAGGGCGGTCAGCGGTGTTTCTACGGAATTAAGGATGAGACTCACAGGTAGTGTACAGTTTTTAGAAGCGGAGGATCTTAAAGGTACTCCTAACTTCACCTCCTCCATGGAGGTTAGGAGCGACCGTTTCCCCGACGTTTGGCGCATTGGAGGCGAAGATGACCGGATTCACCACAATAGAAACAAAGGTTATCTTTGATCCTCCTCTGACGTTCTTGAGCCGTCAGTTTAGACCGACCTAATTGCATGGGTTCCTCAAGCGGTGGAATTGGAATCCTGGGGCGAGAAGACACAGTAACCTTTGGACGAGAAGTCTCCCTCCTTTCAGAAGCCCTTTCACGACAACGAACGTCAACCCGGATGCATGTAGTTATCAAGTCGTTAAGGGATCTAGGCAGTTGGGAGGAGATTAGATTGTCCTTGATGCGGTCGGCAAGACCGTTCCAGAAGACGAATATCAAAGCGTCTTCACCCCAGGTTAACTCAGAGGCAAGTGTCCGAAATTGAACCACATATTGTCCAACAGTAAGTTCTCGTTGGCGGAGACGTAAGATGTCAGTGGCAGCTGGGCTAGAACGACCAGGTGTGTCGAAAATAATCCGGAAAGTTTCCAGAAATTCTTTCAAATTGGCCAGAAGGGGATCACTTTTTTCAAGAAGTGGAGATACCAAGTTCAAGGCTTGGCCAGAGAGTAGCGAAATTATGTACGCTATTTTAATTTTATCAGAACTAAAGTTCTCAGGTTGGAGTTCAAAGTGCAACAGGCACAAATTCAAAAATCCCTGACATGACTTTGGATCACCGTCGTATTTAGCGGGGGTAGACAAGGAAATTCTTGGACCACTTGAAGCAGAAGATGAATCAGGAGTTTGGTTCTGAACAAACTGTCACGGCTAGAGGGTTTTGTGAATCCTTGTCGGGAACCAGGGGAGTAATTGGACGAGCTGGTGTGAATTGAAAGCAAGCGGGTTTAATGTAAGTTTGTTGCATGGGATACAGAACAATGAACAAAGGTTGTATTAGAGAAGGAAATGTCCAATAGCAGTAAAATAGGACCGGCTATGCCGGAGTGAGGTAGTAATACCGGAAGTCCGAATAATAGAGGTGCGCCGGATTGGCGTGATGAGGTGCGCCGGGTTGGCGTGACGAGGTGCGCCGTGTTGGCGTGACGAGGTGCGCCGGTTTGGCGTGACGAGGTGTGCCGGATTGGCGTGACGAGATGCGCCGGATTCACCAGGACTGGATCAGGATCAGGCTCAGGATCACCAGGAATGGATCAGTATCAGGCTCAGGATCACCAGGACTGGATCAGGATCAGGCTCAGGCTCAGGATCCCCAGGACTGGATCAGGATCAGACTCAGGCTCAGGATCACCAGGACTGGATCAGGCTCAGGATCACCAGGACTGGATCCGGATCAGGCTCAGGATCAGGATCACCAGGGCTGGATCAGGATCAGAGGTTACCAGGACTGGATCAGGATCAGAGGTTTCCAGGACTGGATCAGGATCAGAGGTTTACCAGGAACGCAGAGGAACTCCTAGGAACACAGGCAACCAGGCACCTTGGAAGACCAAGTTGTTCTGGTACTGAAGGCAAGGACTGCAGCGTTTAAATAGCGCGCACTGCGCGCTGATTGGCTGGAGGCATAACCCAGGTAAGAGTCATTGGTGGTTCAGAGTCACATGGTAAGTCCAAGATGGCGGCGCCCACGGTCCGGAGCTCCGGAGCGCTGGGCGCCAAAAACTCCACGTGGGACGCCGACAGGGAAGCCGTGCTGTGAGTGGTAAGTATAGAGGCTGTCATTGTACTGGTGACAGCCTCCGACGGCCAGAGATGCGGGACCGCCGAGAAAAGAACGCTGCAGACAGTCCGTGGAGCGGGTAAGTGCGGCGTCTGCCGCGAGTGTTTGTGACAGTACCCCCTCAGTAAAACTTACTAATTAGTGATATTTTCTAAATAAAGACAGCCAAAAATTAGCTGTCTGTATATAGAAAATAAAATTTTAATTCCGGAAAATATATTTCTTTTATTTGCATAAGGGTAGATCCAGAACTACATACGATATTGTTTTTACACTAGCCGCTAGCGTAAAAGCGCCCATTAGTATGTACGAAGGGGCATGGCAGCCAAATGACTCCCGTAATTACGGGTACAGTATGGGCGTGCTGAAATGTAGCTCTGGATCTGGGCCATAGTCTATCTTGACTCCTATACCTCCAATATTGTACTATAATCAATATCATCATTTCCTTTACTATAAATAGAGACCTATTGAATCTAAACACCTGTTATAGATAGATAGATATTAGATAGATAGATAGATAGATAGATAGATAGATAGATAGATAGATAGATAGATAGCATCTCGGGGAATTTGTCTCTTTTTTTATAATTGTCATTGAGTGTTCTATAACTAGAACATAATAAAACAACAAACAGAATTGTACTAATGGAAGAAGTGGGATATAAAAATAGAATCCTGAAGGCTGACAAAATTACCAGAGTAAATTATGTTCCAGAACTTAGTTTTAATTAGAGAGAACACATTGTGTAAAGGGAGGATTGGGATGTGAAGATTTACTTCAACTTTGATGAGTGCTGTATATAGATAGAAAAATATTCCATAGCTTATTCTTCAAAACATTCAGAGTAAAAAAAAAAGCAAAGCAAATGCACTAAGACGGGTTAAAAATAAATTGATTTCAGAATATAAAATTTATCAACAGCCTAAAGATGGAACATGTAATTTTCTACAATCATTCTTTTGCAGCTGCGGAAACGAAGAGCACTTTTCAAGTTAGATATGTTTTATCTAGCAGAAATAGCATAATACAACATCTGTCAAACATTAGAGCAAGCAACAACTTCTAGGATTCTGTGTGTTATGTGGATGTAAGATGCAATGCAATAGGTACTAATATGAATCTGAGTTTAGCTCTATTAATGCTATTGGATCCCTGAGCATAAAATTGCAAGCGTTTGACGCGATGCAGTTGACGATCCGGCTGGCCCTATTTTGAAAATAATACAACTGGCAGCTGAATCACAGATCAGTTTTGGGCCGGAATTCCGTGCGCATTTTTACGCTTGGAGTAACTGCGCATGTGTAGTAACTTTATTTACGCTATTTAAGTTGAATTTCCGCACGGAAGTCCATTAGGCACGCACGTGTGAATCGTACTTGGGGACATACGTACGGAGGGGCGTGGTTGAAATCAGTACGGACGAAGTTACGTTAAAGTGGGTGGGGGAAGGCATTTAAATGACTAGTTAAGGGCGCGGTTGGCTACATAGGCGTAAGTATGTATTATACGCACCAAAATGCAAACGTAAAGATAAGGGTGCTCTATGGTGGCGTACGCACGTGCGTATAATTACGTTGCAACGCACGTGCGTCTAATTACATACCTAGAGCTAATGGATCTGTGAATACGGCCCTGTACCATTTTTGAAAATATTCAGTACTGGGACCAGGTGCTTATAACAAAAAGCGCCATTTCACCAAAGTATAGAGAACAGAATGGAGACAGGCTGCGGCAACAGACACCAGGAAAAGCGATGGGGGACATAGAAGTTAGGGGTTAGGCTGTGGAAGATAAAGGGCTAAGGTTAGGCTTATAAAAGGGGAAGGTTAGGGTTAGGCTGCAGGGGATGGAGGGTTAAGATTAAGGTAATAAAAGGGAGGGTTAGTGTGAGGATTAGGGTAAGGTTTGGGGTCACACAGAGTAGGAGAGTCAAAGAACTGCGCACATCCAATAATATTAAATCTGGTACTTAGAGTAGATGTAGGCCCTCTTACCTATCCAGTATATCAGTTACAACCCAGTCTTGTTACAATGATTGTTAAAAGTAAAAGAAATCTGATGGCGCTATATAAAAACCTCTTTATAAATAAAATACAATAAATAGATAACATCACCGCACAATTTGCACAGTGTAAATTCGTCTTTCTCGGTTGTTCGACATGGTTTGGTCAAGGTGCAGATTTTCCTCTCGGTTTCTACTGTTGATTTTAACAATAGTAACAATAAAACTGATTTTTCTGAAGTGCAGACATATTTTCTAACAAAGGTCTTTGTTGTTCACGTAGAGTGGATTGAATTCAAGCCTTCAATTACCAGGCATGATAAACGTATTCACTGCACGCCCTAGCTGAGGTCCATTCCTCCTGACACCTCCCAGCAGGTTATTGTACACATTCCAGAGACTAGAAGAAACACATATCGGTACTCACGTTACTGGTGATAATTATAGTGTAACGCTTTGTATCCAGCAGACCAGAAACAGGTTTTCTGGTCCCAATGTACGGTTTGAGAACACTGCAACTGATTGAGCATAAAATCATGTTATTCTAGAGTGTTGCGAGTAACCCCACAACAATGGCTGTCATTACAAAATAGGGACAGACAAAAGTTGCTTTTCGGCTGTCTTTATTTGGAATGTCAGCCATTTTCGAATTTTTGTTTATGAATTGGTGAGTATACGATTCACATATTCACCCATCCATTTTCGGACGCGCCATCATTGGACCAACGGAGTTAGGCTGTACGGGGAAGAGGGAGACTTAGGGTTAGGCTGCAGGGGAGAGGTGGACTAAGAGTTAGGCTGCAGGGGGGGGAGACCTAGGGTTAGGCTGCCTAGGGTTAGGCTGTGGGGGGGAGACTTAGGGTTAGGGAATGGGTTGGGGATAGAATACTTACTTTTCTTTCGGAGACTCGTGTTCGGTGCTCCAGGGATCGATTGTTATGCCTCGTGGAGGCATAAGCAATCGATATCCCAGCCATTTCAGAACTGGCTGGGAGCAAACAACCCTATCCCAATAGGGCTGTTCGCAACGGAGACCCACACACTTCTAGACAAAGGGTCAGACTAGCGGTGAATTGCAGATTTAGACCTAATTGCAGTTACGGACTTCTGACAGCCAAAGCCTACTTAAAATTATCCATCTCAGGTGGGCTAGAAGTTCCAGAGATAGTAAAAGTTGGGACAGATATGTTCAGAGAGGTGATGCCTAAAATGGATACTGGCTAAGAGGAAACACCCACTTATGAACTCAATCCAGTTGCTCTATTGAAAGTGTCATTCCTCATCCTATGGTTGGGTCAGAATGCTCTATGATTGGCTAGTCAGATTCTCACGCAGTTGTTAGCATATTCAGTGTCATGGATCGCACAGGGAGCTGTACCAGCTGGACCCTGAGGCAGTCAAGAAGAATACTGGATACTGGATAGAAGGAAACCAGAATGTTGTATAGTAAGTGCTCCAGAATACTGAAATCATGGAGATTTGGAATGCAGTAAAGAGGCACAGGTAATCCGGAATGCTGAGCACGTAGTGGCAGGGGTTGTTGAGCAGAGATGGTACAGAATGATCATCAGGAGCTGGGAACAAAGCAAGAGGTATAGGAGTGCTGAATACTAAATCCTTTTGGATAGTAACAAGATGTTCATAGGTGCTGAATAGTAAGAATGCAAGAGGAATTCTGAAGTGTTCTACAGGATATCAATTGGGAATGAAGTCAGTTGTTCAAGAGTGCTGACTGTGTATCCAGCAGCAAGATGTCCTGATATGCTGTGCAGGAGCTGGTAGTAACAGTAAACAAGGAAAAAAACACTGGTGATACACAGAAACTAAGTAAACCTATACTCTGGTAGTTAGCTACCGCCAGAGTGTGATTAAAATAGTAATTTTCACGTGAGTGGTATGGTATACATATTACAATATTGACCACAATTTTACTGAAGTACTTGAAAGTTGAAGGCTGGCATTTTTAATTATTAGTATCTATATAAGCTTTATGGGCTGGATCCAGAACAACGTACCTCGGCGGAAATACATCCGTCTGATGCCGAGGACAGTATATAGTATCAGATCCAGAACAACGTACCTCAGCGGAAATACGTCCATCAGATGCCGAGGACAGTTACTACGCATGCGTAGTAACTATTTTACGTAATCTACATATCGTTTTGTTACGTAGATTGCGCAATCTACTCAACAAAACGATACGTAGATTACGTAAAATAGTTACTACGCATGCGTAGTAACTGTCCTCGGCATCTGATGGACGTATTTCCGCTGAGGTACGTTGTTCTGGATCTGATACTATATTAGTAGGTTATTATATATTTATTTTAACCTTTTGATTGTTACGTATTATATGTCAGATGAATACAGAAGCAGTTTTTCTTTGTCAGTTGTTTTCTGGTTACTCTTCCCATGATCATTCTATGGATTTTTGTAAAGTTTTCTACAATCCTAATTATTGTCGTTATATTGTCTCTGGCATTATGCATCACATTCTGCTTCTTGTCTCTGATCCGTTTATGAGCTTATCTAATCAGCTAACTCATAATCCAGTCTTTCCTTCCATGTATATTTTCTGCATAGTTCCTGAAAATGTTTGCACAGAACAGAACAGAAGTGATTCAGAGACATTTAACAGTGCAATCAAATCACCTGCATCTGTCAGGTAAAGATTCAGAGTTTGAAAATAAGAGAGGAAAGTTACACCTTGACAAAAGTATGTTGATTTCTGGGGGAGTCAAATTCATTTTATTTTATGCATGTAGAGAAATTATTTTGCTTTTGATTTTTGCACACAGATACTGACCAGCTTTACTATTACACTGTTATTTATACTTGGGCTAGGAAACATCACTTCTCAACTCTAAGGGTATAATTCAATTAGCTTCGCACCACGAATAATTCGAGTGCAAAGCTAATGCTGCATGTTTTTATTGGCAAAGAAAAATCAGCTACCGTAATAGACGGGAAAATGCGCATTGCTAATTTTTTCCCGTCTATTGCAGAGCGTATTTTTTTATTGAATTAAGCCCTAATACTGTTTGCAACAGATGAAATATGACTCCCCTGAATTCAACATAGTTTTGCCCAGGAGTAACTTTCTTCTCCTAGGATCGTATTCACACCTAAGAAGCAGAAACTTCTTAGGTGCGTATATTTAGAAAATTACCTACTATGCATACGTAGTATGTCATTTTACGCAATCTACGTAACAGTTAGGTACATAGATTGCCTCCGTGCGGCCTTTAAAGACTGCACAGAGGAGTTTAGTTAGAAAGAGGTGGCCTTAAGTCACCTCAGGGAGTGTTTAGGCAGCAGTGGGAGGGATTTAGATTGGCCGGGGGAGGGCGGCGAGAAGAGGAAAGGTCCATGCGCAGTTTGTTGCTTAAGAAGGAAACTACGCAGGTTAGATAAGGTAACTCTATTGCACTCGTAAGTGCTATAAGGTACCTAAAAACGGGAGGGCGGGGCGGCGGGGAAAGGGACCGGAGAAGTAGGTGCAGATACATGTGTATCCGCACCTACGGATCACACTCGCAAGTGTGAATCCGATCCTTATTTTCAAACTCTGAATCAGGGCCCAAGTGTCTAACATCAATTGACTCCCTTTTACTTTACCATTTAGTAAAGCCCCAGCACAAGGCGAGATCACCAATGTTCTCTATAACTGGACTCAGCGTCTCCAGAGACCACCGTCCCCATGGTTCTGTATGGGAGAAAGCAGGGTTGCGTGAATTAACAAGTGGAGAAAATATTAAATAGGCTTCCGCTGTTCTCCAGTAGGACACCGAGCAGCACTCAGCAGGCCTGGATTCACACTACCGGACGTATAGCAACAATGTCCGTAGTTTACCGTTTTTTTTATACTGCACATGCGTAGTAAGTAAGTTTTTATTACGTATCCACCCCCCAGTAACACCCACTCAAACTCTGCCTCGGCATCTTTACTACAGGGGCCAAGTTTGGCAACTTCTGCCCCTAGTAACCAGTTGAAAGTTCCCCTTCGCTGATTACAGATCAGGTGACAGGTTTCCAGCTGCATGAATGGAAAGGTTACATGGAATTGGCATCCTGACTTCCCAAAATTAGGCTGCCCTTGAGTGGGCAATAAGCGAGCATTAAAATTAAGAGAGAAAGGCTGTCAGAGCCGTAGCTGGAATTTTTAGCGCCAGGGGCAAAGAGAGAAAATAGCGCCCCAAACCTGAATGAGCAACCGGTTTAACCTTAAAAATAAACTATCTGCCACCCCACTTCAACTTTGCGCTCTGGGCGACCGCCCCTAACGCCTAAACCTAGTTACGTCCCTGGTGGCCATACCATCTTGGGCACACACCCCAAACATTTCAGAAACAAAACTGACACCAAGAATTGGCACTGCACAGGTTCGTAAAATCAAAATACAATTATTTACGATATTAATTAATGTCTCAATCCACAAATCGGTGAGGGTTCTATAAAATGAATATCATTTTTATATAAAGTTCCTGAGAGAATATTCAAAACATATTCAAAATGTAAGTAATCATAGGTCGTATTCACAGATCCGTTAGTTAAAGGTTCGCAATTATACGCACGTACGTTGCAAGCCAACTACCCTCACACAGACAGGTCTTCATTGACTTCCGCCTCCATATGGCACCCTTATCTCTACGTGTGCATTTACTTACGTACATGCGTACGTAGCTAACCACACCCTCAATTGGTCATTTAAATGCCTCCCTCCACCCACTTTCACGTAAATTTGTCCGTACGGATTTCAATCACGCCCCTCCACACGTATGTCCCCAAGTGCGATTCACGCGTATGTGCCTAATAGACTTCCATGCGTAAATTCAACATAAATAGCGTAAATAGAGTTACACCGCATGCACGTTTACTCCGATCCTAAAAACACCCACGGAACTCCGCCCAAAAACAAAGCATGGAGCACGGAGAAAACAGCCACAATCTTCCTGTGTGTATGTGCACGCTGGACTTCTCAAGATCAAGACTTACAGGCTGGAGTCAGCTGGCAGCCCCCCCCCTTCCCCGAGAATTTTTTTTAAATATAAACAGATAATTACAGATAATCCTATATTCATATATGTTATAACAACATAATTAGAACTTACTTTAATGGAAGAAATCAGCTAGCAACCACTCCTTGGCGATATGAAGTGCAACTCAAGAACAGTCTAATTTAATCAACAGCCATTTCAACAAGAACGATGAACTAGAATGATGAACTAGAACAGTGAACTATAGCGAACTATATGAACATATAGTGAACTACACCTGATTTACCCTTACTCCCAAACTCTGAAGACAGGCCCAGAACTGTAAATTGCATATCAGACCTCTGTCAGTCATCGGTGTAATTTTTTTAATGTGTATATTATCTGATATTTCAATGTAGATTGCAAGTGCAGCTGCAGCTCCTTTGGAATAAGAGTTGTGATTAGCAACTCTGTCTCCCGCTAAAACTATATTCCCGGTAATTCTTATTGCTGCATAATAGCGCTATTGTGTTGTTAAATTGCAGTGCCAGTGAAATAGAATTATGCAACAATAAGAATTACAGGGAATATAGTATTAGAGGGAGACAGAGAGTTGCTAATCACAATTGCTATTCCAAAGGTGTTGCAGCAGCGCTTGCAATCTACATAGCAATATGAGATAATTAGCTCACAAGATACATATTCAAGATCAGTGTTACAACAGCTTGGTATTGTGAGACCATATGCTGGTGCGGTTGGCCCTGGGTTCCTCCTAATGCAAGACAACGCTAGACCTCATGTGGCTGGAGTATGTCAGCAGTTCCTGCAAGACAAAGCATTAGTGCTATGGACTGGCCCGCCTGTTCCCCAGACCTGAATCCAATTGAGCACATCTGGGACATCATGTCTTGCTCCATGCACCACAGACTGTCCAGGAGTTGGCGGAGGCTTTAGTCCAGGTCTGGGAGGAGATCCCTCAGGAGACCATCCGCCACCTCATCAGGAGCATGCCCAGGCGTTGTAGGGAGGTCATACAGGCACGTGGAGGCCACACACACTACTGAGCCTCATTTTGACTTGTTTTAAGGACAAAATGAGGTTTTTCCACTTTAATTTAGAGTATGACTCCAAATCCATGGGTTAATAAATTTGAGTTCCATTGATAATTTTTATGTGATTTTGTTGTCGGCACATTCAACTATGTAAAGAACAAAGTATTTAATAATTTTACTTTGCTAATCACAATTGCTATTCCAAAGGTGCTGCGCAGCGTTTGCAATCTACATAGCAATATCAGATAATTAGCTCATAAGATACATATTCAAGATCAATGTTACAACAGCTTGGTAACCCATGGTAACACCATGTAAACAGTACCGTCGGCAGTATTACATGCAATAAGTGGCTTGTGCTGCCGGCTGCTGCCAGTACTGTTTACATGTTGTTACCATAGGTTACCAAGCTGTTCTAACATATTGATCTTGCATATACATCTTGTGAGATAATTATCTGATATTGCTATGTAGATTGCAATTGCTGCAGCACCTTTGGAATAGCAGTTATGACTAGCAACTGTTTCCTGCTAATTCTTATTGCTGCATAATAGCACTATTGTAAATTACTTCCTGGTCACAGCACATAAGTTAGTTGACTTACCTAATTTAGTACAGTTGTTGGTGCTGAACTGTTATTGATTTGCTGTCACAGAAATGCGGCACAGCCACAGACTAACACGAGTCTTTCCTCTGCACTGCTCTGTAAATTTCCACCGTGGCCGGAGCCAATAAGGTTCGGGAAGCAGCATTGGACCAAAAAAAGCAGTTTTTATTAGAATTACTAGAAAAAAAAACGTACACATACACATGGGACCAATATGAAAGAGTTCCTGTCATTTCTGAGGCGTCAGAGACGCCTACACAGGCGTTAACGCGATCACTGATTGTGAGTTACTTAAAACCGGGACTTTCCGCGTCCGAGGAAGGGTTTGGCCGGGACGCGGGATTTACAAGTCAAAACCGGGACAGTGCCGGGCAAACCGGGACGGTTGGTTATCCTAGATATGGCTTATGTTCAAAGGGGTTCAAAGTTCCTAACTGGCCACAGCAAATGGTAGCCATGTATATTACATGGGCTGTAGCAAATGCAATTCCACTAATAAAGGAAATATCGTAACAAAAAAAAATGAAAACAGTTAGTGTTACAATTGGGGCCATTCATTCATTCATTGTCTGACAGGTAGGATAAAATAATATAATGAGTTACCTCAAACCATTCCATATTACAAGAATTTCTAGAAAGGATTATAAATAAATATATATAGTATGTGGGGCCAGATTTACTAAACTGCGGGAAAGATAAAGTGAAGATGTTGCCCATAGCAACCAATCAGATTCAAGCTGCCATTTTCCAGTATGTAATAGAAAAGTGAGAGCTAGAATCTGATTGGTTGCTGTGGGCAA
>WWET01001404.1:212218-234536 GCA_011038615.1 Limnodynastes dumerilii | reverse complement strand
AGCAGGGGGCCGCAATAATTAACAAGTACCCTGATATCTTTTACCAAATCCTCAAAACCACTTCGGAACTGGTTGAGAAATCTATTTCATTAGCTTCAAAGCAATCGATCCATCTGCAGAACGAGGATGGTGCTCTGAAAGGTGAGTATAATGTCATTCCCCACCCTTATCCCAACCCTTTCTCTAATCCTTACCCTAACCCTTCCCTTTCAGTACCCTAACCCTAACCCTCCCTTACCCACAGCCTGACCCTAACCCTCTCTTTTTCTGCAGCCTAACCGTACCTTAACCCTCCCTTCCCTGCATCCTGACCCTAACCCTCCCTTCCCCACAGTGATGCCAATACCCTAACTGGACCTTCCTGGAGAGCTGGGCTGCTGAGCAGGGAGGACTTCTTGAAAACAAGCCTTCCTTGCACATCGGTCCTCTGTGAACTGTACCGATGGGTCTGTGGTGCTCCACCTCTATATGTGGACATGTGTGATGATACATAGGGGTCGGGCACCACTGACCCATCAGAATCATGCGCAGATGGGGCCACAGGTAAATTTTAATATCAAAAAGGGTAAAAGAGTCAGATCAGGACATGTCCTATGGGTGTAAAATTTACCTGAATTGATTTTTTAAAAGTAGACCAATAATTATAATAATATCTGTTGTCAATCCTGGTTAGGACCAACAACAGGAGAAAAGCCTTAAATGTGGCAGGTGGATCATTATACAAGCAATAAATAGGCGATGTCTGTTTTCTTTTCATCCATTTTTGCACAATTCATGACTCATTTACACTGTCAGAGCAACAGGCCGTAGAAAAATGTGTTACAGACGAGAGCCACGGAGCTGTGTCCATATTGCTTGGCCCTTTTCTTATTATTCCGGACTTCCTGACAAAGACTTCATGCAGATGGAGTGGAATTTCTGCAGGAGCACAAAGAAAGGACAGATTAGGTGAAGAATGGGACAGGAATTCCAGGCATGCAGCACACTTCACGGGGTGATGACAAAAGGAATATAACCATGGACCATTCAGAATGAAATACCATTTTGATTACTCTGAAATGTTTAGCACATACCAAGAATACTAATCTTTGACATGTAACTGACATAGAATTCCATTATCCACCCGAGTCCTTTATGATAAGGGAGAGACAACCTTGTGTTCCTACCCTTCCTCCACCATCCTTAATCATCTACCTGGTTTGTATATGTTTGCCCAGTTAGGATCGGGTCCAGACCTCCGTGCGTTTATTGCAGGAGTGGGTCGTTGTTGTGACTCTTTTTCAAATAAGTCGTTTCAACCTGGCTGGGAAATCGATTGCTTCTGACTCGCTGAAGAGAAGCAATTGAATGTAACCCCATCCCTTACCCTAATCCTTAACCTCCCCTTCCATTACTCTAACTCTTCCCTTCCATTACTCTAACTCTCCCCTTCCATTTCTCTAACTCTTCCCTTCCATTACTCTAACCCCCCCCTTTCATTACTATAACCCTTCCCACCCCACATCCTAACCCTAAGACTCCCTTCCCTGCAGCCTAAGCCTAAGACTCCCTTCCATGCAGCCTAACCCTAAAACTCCCTTACCCTTAGGCTAACCTTGTAATACTCACCTCGGTGCGGCGGTTCTGCATCGGAGCTCTGGCGGTCCTCCGGTGGTGCTCCGGTGGGTCTGTGGTGGAGGTTTCATAATTAATGAATGGGTAAGTATGCCGAAAAATAAAAATCGGTATACTTACCAATTCATTAAAGAAAGTTTCTAACTACTAATTTATTCAAAATAAAGGCAGCCGGAAATAAGTTTTCAGCTGTCTGTATTTCGAAAACGGAAATGTTTGTTCCGCAGACTGCATCCCGTTTAGCGCATGCATGGAGATCTCTCAGGAAGAGGGGAGTCAATTCCCCTGTCAGTCCTCTCTCTCGCGCGGACATCACATGACTTACGCTGAAAGGCAGCCATAAGTCTCTTCTGTGGATCAGTGGATCGGATGATCGCTAATCCGTGTGTAAGGCTTAAAACCCGTCCCTAAATTGCAATGCTCCCCCCACCCACCTTATGGAGTTTAGGAGGATGGAGAGAATATACCGTCATGGCGGTCGGATATCCAGTTATACAGAACTAAGATTTCTGTTCCGTAACATCTGCCAGAAAAGCTGCTGAAATCCGCAATTAGCGTGCCGAAATTGACCATCGTACGGAGGTTAGGATCCGGTCCTTACGGTGTAGAAATGACGTTACTATCCTGTATGCAAGTCACATATTCGATTGTGGCATTTTCACTTTGACATTTTCTGTGTTTCTTCAAATTGCTGATAATGTTAATTGCATTTCAATTTTGTAACCTTTTCCAAATGTTTTCTAAGTACTATGGTAATGCTAATCGTTATATTCACAACGTGGTTAACAGAGCGAACATGGATCTGAAACACGGTGGAGATGAATCATTTTTGTTATCCTTAGTTTATTTAAAATGGCAAAATATTTCACAGTGCTGTATAATTTCATACCGATAACAGATCATGTGAAGTCATTTTCATCTCTCACTCAGTAGTATGTGTATTTATTTTTCTATTCTTTCTTTACCATTTTCGATGCATTTAAACCACCATTACCATCGTAGAAATAAATAACATTCAAAACCATGAAGCAGGCAATGAAAATGTTTTTACATATGAACCCATAAAACAGACCTGATCCAGACCTGCAAGTTTGAAAGTCCGCACATAAGGGGGTAGTGTACTCCTCTCATGTGCAAACTTTAACAATAAGAACCAAACAAACAAACTTTAACTTTAAGATCCATTGACACAAACATACCCTAATTCTTCTGTGTGGATGGGCCTGATCCTGAACAACGCTCGCCGTTGCTAGGACTGCGGGCGTAAGCGTAAGTTCGGCTTTTCAGCCGATCTGCGCCGGGCAGATGTTGCCCGGCGTCACTACGGCAACGCCCGATCATGGATCGGGCGTCCGTAGCAGCGCCGTAGGGACGCTGGAGGGGACGTCCCCCAGCGTCCCTACGTTCAGGTTAGTGTAGGTGGGCGGGGGGAGGTAGTTAAATGAGGGTGCGAGGGCGGGCTAGGCGGCCATACGCTCCTGTGCAAGTGTATGGCCCCTTCCTTACGCTGGCTGAAGTGAGGGTAGCCTTCAGCCGGCGTAAGGAAAGGGCCATACGCCCGCACAGGGGGAGTGCCAGGGTAAGTGAACGCCGATACGCTGTGCTTTAGTAAGCACAGCGCATCGGCATAGGTCTGGATCAGGCCCGATGAGCGTTCATATGGAACACACGCACATATGGAAGAAGCTGACCCTGCCCACGCTGTAACATTTAAATGGCTTCCCCCGCCTACATTGCCTATGTGAGGGTAGCGTAGGGTTGGCTCATCCATGTTATATATAGTGGATGTCCCTGTCGTACAGCATACAATTCAATGCACATGGTGATTACTATGACAGTGAGATCCACTACCTAAAACATCTGGTGTGCGCATGTGCAGTACCATCATTTAGGCACATTTTCGGCAAGCAGCCTGATGTTACTAAGTCTGGATCCAGCCCAACGTCTTCTTTGTGCAGACACAGGACACTTAATAACGTACCAAATACACGCCTGCCCTTTGCTTGTCTTGGCATTATTTTGCGAATTGCACATGTGCCATCTAGATGTTAACCACGGAAACCCGCTATGCTATACCCGTTAATGATATCGGTAAGAAGGGAAGTGCCAGTATTCCGTAAGTAGGAAGTTAAGAAAAGTGGGGGGGGGGATGCATTTAAATAGGGCTGAATGGGTGGGTTTTCAGTATGCACAAAGATACGCACTGAGATTTAAGGTAGCTCTATGGAGGTGGAAGACAGTAAAGATCCCTAAGCACTGGAAGTGCAGTTGTGTATTTTTGCGACCCGTGTGCACTGATTACCTTCCTATCTGTGAATCTGGCCCGCAATTCCTAAAGTCTGCAGCAAGGAGGAGAGATAGCCATTGTTGTGTGTGTCCTAGGACCGTATTCAGAGATCCGTTTTTTTTTTTAAATACGCCATTATACGCACGCACGTAGCAAGGCGACACCCACGTCGCTCCCCTCTCCCAGCCGTGCAATCGTACACTTACACCTCCATAGACCACTCTGTTCTTTACGTGTGTATATGTCTTCCGGACGTGCGATTCTTTATAGCCGCGCCTTCAAGCGTTCAGTTAAATACCTCCCCCCACCCACTTTCATGTTAATTTTCTAGTACGTAATTTTACCCCGCCCCGTCCCAAAGTGCGATTCACATGTCCGTGCCTGAAGCACTTACAGGCGTATATTCTACGTAACTAACGCATATAAATTTACTACGCATGCGCAGTTAAACCGCACCTAAAAATATGCACGAAACTCCACGTGAGAACGGATCTGTGAATACGGCCCTTAATCGCCACCAAGGATCATGGAGCAAGTTTTCGTCATCAAAAACATTATTACATAAACATGTTTGTGAATATAAGAGCTTTAAGGTCCATTAATCCCATCATGACAACTGACATCTGTCGGCACATTATATCAGCAGTCAGTGTCTGGGTGTTTAAACGTTTTGTAAACAGATATTCCCATGTGTCAGTCTATCTAAAGAAGACCCTGTCACTCAGACACAGTCTATGGGGCTGATGAAGGGTTAGAAGTAACTACACATAAAGGTGCAAGTCAGCATCTGAGCAGACCGGTTGCATTGTGAGGGGTGATAATTAATAAGGGTTGTCGACTCTCACGGTATACCTGGGAGACTCCCGAAATTCAGGTATCCCGGGAGAACCAACAAATCTCCCACATGAGAGGCAGGGGGGCCTCTCATAACAGTAATCCCTAGTGATACTAGGCATGGGCAGGGCTTCATGACACAGGGGTAGATCCAGAACTACGTTTGGCGTACGTTTATTCGCGTAGCGTATTTTCGTGTGTGTACATTCTATACACACCCCTTGTCACACCCCTTGAATGTACGTATTTTGTCAAGATACGCTTTCCAAACCCTACCTTAACTTTTGCCAACGTAACCGCAGTGATCCACACACGTACGTATGGGCAACAAGTATTTACGCAGCTAAGCACGCCCATACTGTACACTTTAAATACCACCCCCCGCCTACTTAACGTATTTCAGACGTATTTTGGACTCACGTAAAATTGGCACGCCCACACGTAAGTATTTACATGACACATACGTGAATGGCCCATACGTTCACAATTACGCTACGTTATTGAGCGTATTTTCTATGGTGCGCACGCGCAGTACTTACTGAAAGGCGATTTTACGTCTCCGCCACGCGGAAATTCGCTCACAAGCGTTGTTCTGGATCTGGGCCACGATTTTCAACATCAAGCCCCACCCACCCCCTGGAACACTATTATCTGAGGTAGTACTGGAAAGGGGGTGGGGCTTAAAGACACGATTTGCATAAATCACATCATTAAGCCCCAGCCCTGTGCCTGCCTCTAGCTCTTCCCTCCCCAGGATCTCCCAGAGGGAAGAGTTTAAAAGTCGGAAACCCTGTAATTAATTAAGAAAATTAGCATGCAGGGAAATTACTGTCTAACTTTGTTCATTGCCCACAAATACCAAACAAAAGAGGAGCTACAAAACCTCATTTCTCAACTCATACTATCTGCACTCGTTACATTTGCTCCCCCTGCAGTTCGATCAGTGGCATAAGTTCTGCCCAGGCGCCCAGAGGCAAGATAAACTTTTGCTACTCCCCGGACATAATGACGTCACGTCCAATAGTTTATGTGATCGAGGAGGGAGCGGAGTGGAGAGGTGGTGGCCTGTCTGTATGTAACCCGCCCCTCACAGTTACGTAGTTTACGCTACCTCATAGTTGCCGACTCTCCCTGAATATCAGGGAGACTCCTTGAAATGTGGGTAATCTCCCTGACTCCCTGTAGTGTTTGATAATCTCCCTGATGTTGATTCAGTTCCAGGAGTCACTGCTGTGTTTTGACAGAATGTAGATATTGTGTCCTATTTTCCTCCTATGGAGGCCAAGATGTAATCAAAGACAGGCAATGATCTTTTAATAAATACGTATTTATTCACTGATAATTTAAAACTGAATAAATACTTTTGCTGCCATTTTTATTAAGAAATACTTTTCCTGGCAGTTCTAGACACCCCGGGTGGAGCTATTCACAGTACAAACCCCTTTAGTGCAAGACACACCCCTTTGGTAGTATAGGACACACCCCTTTGGTGCAGTGCCTTGATAGGGTTTTCACAATCTCCCTGATATTCATTTGCAAAAGTTGGCAACCATGCGCTACCTACGTAAGCAATCTAGTACAGAAATGGTACGTAGATAGCATAAATAAGCTACTATGCATGGCCACTTAATAGAATTAACCCTATTCTGTGTGTTAGGGAATGTGGATTGTAAGGTCTAATGGAGCAGGGGACTGGTGTGAATGGTTGAAGTACAAAAAGTAAGGTGCTGGGAAGTTACGCAAGGGAAGTCCTAAGCGTCTTAGGTTCTTAAAATAAAGGGGGAGGTGGTGTGAGAGGGAGCTTCAATTGAGGTACGGATACATGCTTATCCCCGCCTGCTTAAACTATGCGCAATTGTGAATGAGGCCCAATCCATGCACAGACAGACATTTGAGGAAAATCATCTAATTACAGTAAGATTATTATCATTGATCACGAACAACGTCCGACAGGGGACTTAGGCAAGTCATTTGCGTAAGTCTAGCCTGGCGCTGAACATCCGCACATGTGCACCAGATGTTCCGACAGCGTGAGCACTGACGTAACTAATTTACATGTGTCAGTATGTACGCAGAAGGGGCAGAGCCTTCATTTACGATGGGCTTATCCCCGTCATAGAAGCGGGGGTAGCCATTTAAATGAGGGGGCGGGTCGTATGGCCGCAGACTTTGTCGTAAAACTTAAGAAAGCCGCCTGGACACATATGTAAATGTTCAGATTTACTAGTGACAGCGGGGAGTGCAGGGGGCGTGTCTTCCCCCGCTACTGCTGCCTGAGCACAAACCCCCGCGCACACGTAAAGCTGGCGGGGGTCAGGATCTGGCCCTTTCATTGTAATTAATAGGAAATTAAATGTGACAGCTCAGGCTGACATTTTCCCATAATGCACAGAAGCACGCCAATCAACATCTTCAAATCATAAGTATATAGGCTAGAACCTTAACCCCTACCCCCTCCGCAGCCTAAACTTAACCCTCCCCTTACCATCCTCATCCCACAGCCTAAACTTAACATTCCTCTCTCCGCAGACTAACTCTAACCCTCCCTGCCCAGTAGCCTAACCCTTACCCTTCCTGCCCTGCAGCCTATCCCTAACCCTCCCTGTGCCGCTGCCTAACCCTTAGCTTCCATGCCCCTGCAGCCTATTTCTAACCCTCCCTGTGCCGCAGCCTATCCCTAACCCTCCCTGTGCTGGAGCCTAACCCTAACCCTTCCTGTGCAGAAGCCTAACCTTAACCCTCCCTGTGCCGCAGCCTAACCATTACCAGAAGGGGTACCTTGCTACAGACTCTTCAGACCTCCTTGGTTGCGGCGAGAGGGCGGGATGCATATGTCAAATGTGCACGATGGGAATGGAGAGGTATGGAGAATGAAGCCTTTATGTACTGTGCAGATTTCAGCACTGCCCACGATTTTCGTGAGGATGGCAGAGAAATATTAAGGTCAGGTCCTGCGATTGAAAGTCCCTCGTGGCTCCAGTCCATTGACACAAAGCATGACACCATGCAGTACTGGGCGGTAGGCTCACCCTCCTGCACTTAGACATGGATGTCCCTATAGAGGGCTGTAGTTTGCCTCTTCGATGATCTGTATTCTGATCATCCTGCGACTGGAAAGCAGCGACTGCCATTTATTTATTGCCAGCTGTTTCCTTCACTTGTCGGTCCTGCAACTCCTGAGTCTCCGAAGACGTAAGTTTCCATCCTACCCCTAACTATCCCACTCCCGCAACCTAACCTTAACCCTCCCATAACCCTCTGTTTACTGCAGCCTAACCCTCCCCTTACCTTCCCCTATCTAGAGTCTAACCCTAACCTTCCCCTTTCCTCAGCCTAACCCTAAGCTTCCCCTCTTTGAAGCCTAACTCTAACAGTCTCCTCTTCGCAGCCTAACCCTAATCTTCTCTTCTCCGCAGCCTAACCTTATCCCTCCCCCTCTCCACAGCTTAACCCTAACATTCACCTACCCACAGCCTAACCTTAACCATCCCTTTCTAGGACCCTAACATTAAGGGATGTTAAAGACATGTAGAATGGGGAATGGAGTACCTATATTCTTTATTTAACACATGTCGGACCTGTTGTATCAGTGTCGAAATAGCAATTGTCGCAGCTGTAGTTTCATCCCCCACAGAGATCTGTGATCTTCCATGTGATAGAATTTTTCTTACTATTGAGAAAAATTTTCAAGACCAAAAACGACCCGAGACCAGGGGCATAACCACAGGGAGTGGCTGCTACAAGGCCCTGAGGAGAGGGGGACTGTGTGGCAGTCAGACCCCCTGCAAACCCAGCACTATAATCAAGAGGTCAGAGGCTGACAGCTTAAAACAGCGCTCAGTACCCCATCTATGATTGCTGAATGCTATACATACATACCCTCATACAAAGAGTGCCGATCGCTGTTTTAAGCTGTCAGTCTCTGACGGCTTCTATCAAGCCAGCTCCGCCCCCAGCCCCGCCCATCCAGACTCAGGCCCCGTCTCCTTGCTATGAGGCCTGCCGTCTGTCGCCTTCTGCCCCTGCTTGTGACTGTCAATGGCTCTCTGTTTTTCTCCTCCAGGGTTGCCAAGGTACAAATTTATTCCAGGGTTGCCGACTTTTTAAAGCTTCCCTCCGGGAGAACCTGGAGAGAAGCCATAGATGGGCGCAAGAGGGCGGGGCTTAATGCAAATCGCATCATTAAGTCCTGCCCGCTGTCAATTATTCATGTAATCTCTAGTGTTACATGGGATGAACGGTGGGTGCTTGATGACGTCATCAAGCCCCGCCCATCCTTAGTAACTCTAGGGATTACAACAGTCTGAGTAGCTGGTCGGGGCTTGAAGGAGATTTGCCGGCTTACCCCGGGAGAACTGCCCAAATTTCGGGAGTCTTCTGGATATTCCTGATGTATTATTAGAATCAGCTCCTACCCCTGAATCATTCTCTGTATGCTTTTGACTTTCCTCTGAAAGTTAACATTAATTTATTCCTAAAAAAGAAATAAACACCAATCCAATCCTGATTTAATTTCATAACACTTTATGTACACTCCAAATAACTGGACATACCCTTTATATAAAGCATTACAAAATGTCAAAGCAACAGGCGGGACAAAGGTGGCAATTATTTACATACAAAATTATACGTCAATGTACAAATTTTCCGAGAACTGTTTCTCCAGGACAATATTAATGAACACATAAGAGACCAGTACAAGAGAAAAAAACACAAGTTTGCTGATATATATAACACAATTAACAGAAAAAAAAATCCAACAAGGAGTTACGCTATATGGCGTAGAATTTTTTTTTAACAAATTAATAAACACTGTAAACCAAAAAGGATGTAACAAAACCACCGAGGGCTAGATTTACTAAACTGCGGAAAAGGAAATGTGGAGATGTTGCCCATAGCAACCAATCAGATTCTAGCTCTCACTTTCCTATTATATACTAGAGAATGCTAGCTAGAATTTGATTGGTTGAATGGTTTGGTTGATTGGTTTGATTAGTTACTATAGCAACCAATCAGATTCTAGCTCTCACTTTCCTATTACATACTAGAGAATGTCAGCTAGAATCTAATTGGTTGCTATGGGCAACATCTACAATTTGATTGGTTGAATGGTTTGGGTGATTGGTTACTATAGCAACCAATCAGGGTCTAGCTCTCACTTTCCTATTACATACTAGAGAATGTCAGCTAGAATCTAATTGGTTGCTATGGGCAACATCTACATTTTTCCTTTTTTCCACAGTTTAGTAAATCTGGCTCTAAGTTGTCGCAAACTCAAACAACAAACTTAATAGAAAAGCTCTGTTACATTTTGGCTGCTGCCTTATTCAAATATTTATTTTTTCTTTTAAAGAATTCCTTCTCTGCAGTTTTCCATGATGGAGGAAAAATGTTTGCCAGTGATGTCTAAGCAGCTCAAATGACTGCAGCCTTAAGAATTGACCTATATGAGACACTTCAGGTGAGGGACGGATGTGTCTTATTAAAAAAAAGAACTACAGTAGAAAAATGTATTAAAAAATGTGGCTTCATGTTCTTTTTATGCACGTTGTAGATGACCATGAAACTTACTTCTCACCCTTTCATACATCCAATACATTCTAGAAAAATAATAAATAGAATCTAATTGGTTGCTATGGACGACAGCTCTACTTTTACACGTCTTATTATATCTACGGCCAAAATTTTTGCAGAAAAAGAATTCTGTTCATTCCAGTAATGAAATAAAGTAGAGTAGAGTTGAACCATTTACCATACGACAAAGACACATTAGGAAGGGATATTTAGCAATGGTTGAACTTATATTACCTGATCTAAGAAAGAACATCATCTTTGTGCGTATTTTTAGGAACGGTTAAACCATGTAAGAATGATTCACAGATAAGAACGGCTACTTAGGAATGATTCATGCTTGTGAACGTAATGACATCCAAATCCACATGCACATGCATTGGTAGAGGGGCAATGGGCAAATGAGTAGCACTTGGGCTACTAATGTATACTATGGGCGTTCTCCCAGACTTAGGAATGATTGACAGTTAAGAAGGCCTTGCAGAAACTAACATATGCATGGGAAAAGATAAGAATGCCCCCTACCATTCTTAAGTTGACATCCGCATGGTTAATAGAGAGCCAAAGCCTCATGCTTTTCTGTTTGTTCAACGCTTTGTTCAGTTGCTGTGTGATTATAATGAATGCATGTGTCCACTTTGATTGAATCAATTAAAGGCTCTTCTATTAAAACTGCTGTTATGTTTGATTTGAAAGGTAATCATTATTTACATTTATTTGCAATTTGTGCATGATTTCATTCTTTGTTTTAAACATTTTTTAAACATAAGTTGTCTTTTCTTATTTAACTTGTAGCGTGTTTGCATTGTTTGTGTGTAACCCTGAAATCCAAATTTTGTTTAGATCTAATTTTAATCTATTATGTAGATTTATATTATTTTGATATTTATATTATAACAACTTTCAAAGCTGAATGATTTTTTCCTAATCCTTCATTAAGTTTTTGTGACTTTAATACATTTTCTACATTTTAGCATATTGCAATTTTGTACACATTTTTTGGGTTACTTTTGTGAATTATAAAACAAAGAAAGCCTAAGAAAATCAACCTGGTTCTTAACTGAACCAATAATTGCATTTCCTATCTTGTGCGTGAATCGTGAGGATATTAAAGATCCTAAATATACACGTGATTCTCATTTGGGAAACAAAGTCGTTCCTAATTATAAGCACCCGGAAAAAATAATGTTCTTAGCGCCTAAGAAGCTAGGGGTGTTGTTAAAATATTTCTTTAGTATTTGTGAATCCTTCTTACGGATCTGGACTGTGCGTATATCTTGGAACATTCCTAAATTCTTTCTTATGTGTGATTTAGGTCCAGAGTTCCCAGTGTGTCAGGGATGCAGCTTTCTGTGTGAACCCACTCACATGACCTATACGGAGCCCCAGGAACTTAGCTTCAGGTATCCGATCCGTCTTCAAACAAATGGGACGGATTGGAAGTCTGGAGAGGATGGAGTGCATAGATAAGACTATAAAATTTTAATTCTTAATTTCCCCATGGCGCACATTAAAAAAATTATTTTCTGCATCTCAAAGATCCAAATACAAACAGAGGTAGACATTTTCCAATCCTCTCAATCGAAAAACACTCCCTTTTTCTTAAGTCTAGATCCAATTCTTAGAATGCCGGTACTAGTGGAAGTCTAGATCCGGTCCAAACATTGTATTAGCCCAATAAATAGAATAATTCCATATTCTACCTCTATGTGAATTAAGTGATACATAGAACAAACAGTCCAAATTGCAAATTATCCCAAATGTAGAAACCTACCCTGTGCCTGATTAACCATGAGGCTGACTAGACTGCAGTGTAGGGCGCCTGGTTTTAGGGGGCGCCATCACAAGTTCCTCAGGGAGCAGGACTAAAGCTTGGAGATTTGAAATAATTAAAGTGTAGCTAAATAAAAGTGATAAGATCGGTGATGGTGAAGAAGACAGGTTTGAAATAAAAGGTGATTTAATTTTGTCTGGAGTTTTTAGGACAACGATTTCTTTAGCCTGGGGCTGCCATATCTGTTCATCAGGCACTGGGTCTGCCTTACTTGTCAACAGGTTCAGAGGGTCATGTCCAGGCTTCCAGACTTGTCCTCTTTATATCTGTTCTACAAGTTTAGACCAGATGTAAACATGATTGATCTAACAAAAGGTGATGTCCGCTGTCCTCCTCTCTCCATCACAGAAGTATGTTTGGAATTTTAATGTGACCATAACAACTCTTCAAAATTTATTTTGCCTTGCTTTTTGAGCTACAACAACGTAGTTTAGTATAGAAATTTTAGCAATTCTGTTACATGCGCTGCTGTGATATTTACAAGCTTCCGAAATTAAATCAACATTTTTGGTATTTTGAGGTCGTGCTCATATTTTAAGATAAATATGTATATGATTCGACAGTAAAGGAAAATACATATATTTTATTAAAAACAATTAGGTCCTAGCGTGGGGCAGAGCTTGGTGTAACAGGATCTCACAGTTAAATTTGGTGGGGGAACAGCCAATAGGCCTGGCTAGCCCATCGCAAAAACTGGGTGGGGTAACTGCAGCTCTGAATCGCTATGCAAGTATGGCAGATTGTGCCCGGACCCAGAGCAGCCAATCAAAATGCAGCTACCTTGTCAGATATGTTCCCTTTCCTTTAGTGATCCAAACACAACTGCAGAGTATTTCACTGCAATGTTTAGTGGAATTGCTGGTTATGCATTTTACGGGCACCAAATGTCAGTCATTAAATAAGCTTTAAACAATATATTTTTATTAATCCAACATAGCGAATAAGCTGGAGGCTGTATAATTGTTGAAATAGCGCTAGCCAGACCGGGGACTACATTCCCTGCTTCCCAGATGCTCTGCGGTTTGCTCTCTGCTTCCCTGGTTAGTAGTTAGGATTGGGACTTGGGCATTTCAGTGCCAGCAGGTTCATTGTCGAGAAGCAGTACACCGGACTGGCAAACCACATCCCTGTAGCCATAGTAATCTTTACCCTGGATCCAACCACCGGCCTTTTGCCTAATTAATAAGTAAAAACTGCAAAGTGCAAATTCAAATGAAAAAATCAAATAAAATAAAACTATGGGGTCAAATATATACCCTTTCACAAAAACACAAACCTTATACATTGTTATTTCTGTAACTATAACTCATTGATATTTATTCATGCTAAGACCGCCAAACTAGTCAAAAAAATACCCTTCAAACTACATCGTCCCTATCACAATCCTGAACATAAAAGGAGTGGAATGGAATAAATACTACTTACTAAATTGAATCAACAGAGAGATATCTAGTATGACATACTAGCAATGCCTTCCAGTCCGCAGTCTGACACGAAAAGCTATTTTTCTATTGAAGACTAGTTAGTATAAAGAGTGCTACAAATCTACAGCAGTAATAACAAATCAGTAATGTCAAAAATACTCATTGGAAGACCTATTATAGACCTGGAAAGTGCTGATTAAATATTATGTAGAGATTGGCAACCTCATTCTATTTCACACTGCATGATTCTTCAAGAGACATAACTCAATTGTTGACTTTATTGGACAGTTCTTGGCATTTGTGCTTCTTCTCCATTAGATAGACAGAGAAATCCAATAACATTAACTTGTAAAAGATATAAATTCCCGTCAGTGGCTGTTTGGGATAGATGAGCGTCAGATTAGTATTGACAAATTAAGTTGATGGGTCCATTTTTCAATGTAAATGGTTTCTCCTCTCTACATAAATATGATGTTGGTGCATTGATTTAGAAATGATCATCCATGTTTTGGCCTTATGAAAGAAACATTAAAACAATTACATTATTTTGGTTAGTATTATCCGTCCCGACAATCAATATAGTTTCCCTTGATCCAGAAGCAGATCTGTGCATACTTAAGAGGTGTTATACGCACTGCTACATTATAATCCTGCTGGTCGCCATTTTGGTCGACCCATTGGTGACCAGAAAATATTCCAATGACCTTCCGCTCCCATTTCTGTTTATCTCTCCTCCACATCCTGGTATAAACCCCAGAACCACTGGCGCCAGGCTGGGCATCGCATTGCTGATACAAAAGGTCGTAGGTTTCATCCTTAACATCACAAAAGCGATACACTAGGTTACCCGGTCTATCGTTGTCAAAACCAGAGAAGTGGATTTTTCGACCAGGTAGCTGCTGACCAGTCGGACTCACACCAATCATCATGAATTTTCTTTTGTGAGTTTTCTTGAGTTCCAACAATGCATAGTCGTAATCCATGCCAATGTCATTAGCGTTGCCTTTTATCCAACCTTTCGGGACATGTGTCCTCTTCACTCGAATCCACTGGAATTTCATTTTGTCTTTATTTCCAGAATGTGTTTGGTTCATACCTTTACCTCCATCTTTGACTTTGGGTTTTAAGAACCCTACTCTCAGCTTCTGAGCACCTTTGACATAACTCTTGCCATCATGGATACAATGTGCAGCGGTTAGGACATGTTTCTCTGCCACCAATGTGCCGGTGCAACCCGTGGACAACTTTACAGATGTAGAAAACGGATAATTATTTAAGAAGTTTTTTCCAAATATGCTAAACCTGTTGTCAAATCCATAGATCTGTCTCTTACGACGAGACTTCCCACTGCTTCTTTCAGTGTTAGCTTTGTTGGCAAAAACATAAAGTCCTACTTCAGTCAATGTGCGGCTCCCATTGGAATACAAAGTTTCGTAAGCCATGTTTTCCTTTAGGTCCTCATATGTAGGCATCGGGTAGTGTTTGTGGCATACTGGACCACAAGAGTTTGGCACATCTAGTCTTGGCACTGCATCAAAATGGGCTTTGTCCAAACCGGTTGTAGACTGTGGAAGAATCACCGGAACCTTGTAGGTTGGCCAAGTTGGCTTCGAACTATAACCTTGAAGCTCCACAGAGGAAACCAGCAACAGAAGTGCACAAACTGTTAAGACTTTTTCCGTCATCATTATTGTATAGAAGAAAAATTATTGTGTTCAATCTGCAGAAAAAAAAAAGAACAAAAAAAAGAAAGAGGGATTAATCAACAGAAATGATTTAGGACAACATTTATTAAGATATTAAGGAGTAACAGACATTCTTGAAAATTAAATATCAAAAAGTGAAGAGCACAGATGGGTTGAGAGACATTGAAGGATTACTGGCAATGCAGTTTGTGCTATTTCACCATATGTGTCACTCATGTGGATATTTGGCTATTTAATGGGTCTGCCTGGGAACATCAGGCCGTCTTACCCCTCAGGAAAGTGACTGACATGAATATCTCCACAGGGAGCCGTGAAGGACATGGTTGGTGTTTCTTTATGAATTGCTAGTTAAGGATTCCTTCACGTAATCTCATGCTAATGGAAATGTGTGAAGAGTCTTTGATTTACAATGAGCCCCTAGTTTAGTGTGATGATGTTTCTCATGGTGGCTCTTACAAACTCAAGACTGAGGGACCAGTTGCTGGTATAACATTCTGGATCCTGCTGTGATAAGGGTTCAAGAATGCACCTTTTCTGAAATGACAGAGAACACTACTCTGATCAGGCTAACATGGGGCCTGAAGAGGCTTTAACTATTCGTCTTTCCTATATTAATAACCCCCAGAATCTCTACATTTATGTAGGTTTCTTGCAGGAAAAAGTTTGTCCAACACAGAGAGACAAGGGACCAGATTTGAAAGTTTGAAAATAAGAGAGGTAAGTTAATCCTGGGCAAAACCATGTTTATTTTAGGGGGAGTCATATTTCATCTGCTGCAAACAGTATTAGAGTTGAGAGGTGATGTTTCCTAATACAAGTCTAAATAACAGTGTAAAAGTGAAGCTTGTAAGTATATGTGCAAAAAAACAAAAACAAAGTATTCTCCCTGCATGCATAGAATAAAATGACTTCCCCTGCCCTGAAAACGCCATGGTTTTGCCCTGGTGTAACCTTCTGTTCTTATTTTCAAACTCTGAATCTGGTCCTAGGGTTGGATTCTAACAGTAGAACCTAGGAAGCTATTCTACACATGTAGGGAAGAGGAGGGCGTCTGCTCTGTGCGGGCACATGCACAGTAGAGGTGTGCCCTATACGCATGAGCGTGTGGAGGTAGCAGTTTGCATACACTGGATGATGGGGGAGTTGACTGCCTATCCGGAGACCTGATGGCAACCTGGATCCAAAAAAAATTGTCCTTCATACTATGTGACTTCTGCACCTGAGCCAATCATGGCTTATTATAGGGAAGTAATCCAAAACAATACAAAGCAATAAAAACACCAAACAAACCTAACAGCTTTTCTATATTGAACACACTTTGGATAACAACTTAAGACTTGGATATTTGAGTTTTTCATTCCACACCTTCAATGCATTTTGGTTTGCCAAAGTGTAAATTTGCTCTGAGCTAATAATAAACATAGAAAGTGATAAGAGCCACATGGCCCATCCAGTCTGCCCAGTTGTTTATTTAAAACTATACTGACCCTATTTACCCTCAATTTAGTTTGAGATTTAGGATATTCTTATATTTATCCCAAGCATGTTTACACGGTTCTATTGTGTTACCTCGATCACATCAGATGGGAGAATATTCCACTTATCTATCACCCTTTCAGTCATCTTTCCACACATTTCCTCTGAATCTACCACCCACCAGTTTATATTCATACCCTCGTTTTCTATTACACCTCTTCCTTTGAAAAATGCCCCCTCCTCTAGCCGATTACAACCCTTGATATATGTGAAAGCTGCTCAAATCCCCCCTCTCCCTTCTCTGCTCCAAGCTATACATGTTTAGTTCCTCTAGCCTTTCTTGGTATGTTTTGTGACACAGGCCATAGACCTTAATAGACTCCATGTAGTATTAACAAGGGATCATCAGATATATATAAATGTTCTGGTTGCAGCCATCCATTACCTGCCCTGCAATGTCCTTTTTTCAAAGATGTCTCCATCATTACACAATTTCTCTTATGCACAACTGCACACGGAGAGAATACAGAATAGAATATGAGACCACTGATATTGCTGAAGAATAAACTCACTGAGAACAACCAGGGATAGGTAAGCCCTATATTTCCTTATAATGTCATTACTAATGGATAACAAGTGCAAATAGGGACAGTGAAGATGACACCTTTACTGGACATATTTCCTGAGCTGTGGGTTTGCTAAATGGCAAGGAGAAATATGAAGAAAACATCAGCTCTCTCTCCTTTATAAATAGACCCCAATATCCTGTACAAGACAATCCAACTTCCCATAGTTGCAGAAAGACGTTGGGCCTGATTCAGACTTAAGAAAGAGCTTGAAAATAAGAGAGTAAAGTTACCCCTGGGCAAAACCATGTTGATATCAGGGGGAACCAAGTTAACTGTATTCTTTGCATGCAAGGATATAGCTTTGAATTTCTTACTGCACACAGATACCGACCAGCTTTACTATCACACTGTTATTTAGACTTGGGCTGGGAAACGTCACCTCTCAACTCTAATACTGTTTCCAATAGATGAAATATGACTCCTCTGCGATGAACATGGTTTAGCCCAGGAGTAACTTTCCTCTCAATTTCAAGCTCCTTCTTAAGTCTGAATCAGGCCCTAAGAGAGGAAAGTTACTCCTGGGCCATGTTGATTTCAGGGGGAGTCAAATTAATTGTATATTTTTGAATGCAGAGATATATCTTTGAATTGCTTATTGCACACAGATACTGACCAGCTTTAGTTTACACTGTTTATTTAGACTTGGGCTGGGAAATGCCACCTCTCAACTCTAATAATGTTTCCAATAGATAAAATATGACTCGCCTGCAATCAACATGGTTTAGCCCAGGTTTAAATGTCCTCTCTCCTTAAGTCTGAATCAGGCCAGTTATCCTTATTGTTTTACATTAGATCTCAGTGCTAGAAATAAGTACATTCCTGGGACTTGTCTAAGAAAGGCAGCAGAGGGCAACTCAGGATTTTAAAGCAAAAAAAAGTCATTTGGCACATACTAAGATTACATATATCTATATTGCACAATAGGATGACCCATGCCTTGTAAGAAATGCAATCAGTCATCTTGCTGTTCTTCTAAATATGACAAAAAATATTGCACCCCCAGAAAGTCATCTTAAAAAAAAATAATTGCTTTAATTCATAATTTCTGAAATCTGCAGTTGCAAACTAAACCAGCAGAGGGCAGTTTTCCATGTTCCTATATCTAAAAATTAGTTATGTTCTGATACACTGTTATCACAGGATTCCACATTCTGTCTCCTGGCAGAACAATGGGGACAGTGAACAGTGATATTTCCCCAGCTGTCCTTGGCTGTTCTTTGTATTAGACAAACTGTAGTCTCCATGGTAAAAAACTCACAGTATAAAATAAAAGAAGTAGTCTTTACATTGGGAATGTAACATGAATGAAACATTGCTGGCCGGATATGCACAGTGCTGTCTGTCAGAATCAGGTTACAGAATTGCTGTTGCCAAGGGTTTTGTTGTTGGAAAATACATAACAGAGGACAATCATTTATTACAATGACTCTGAAAAAGCCTTATCCTCTAACCCCCTCATATCTGTATGAATCATCCCTGATTCTAGGGGAAATAACAGATGACATTAGAAAAAATTTGTGGAAATTCCCAGCATATTTCCCAAAAAATAATACAATATATGTTACATGATGTCCTTACCCAGGGTTACAAACTGATGTGGGTTGTTGATGCTGCTGTACCGTTGTACTGTTGCTAATGACGACGCTAACAGGTCTGTACAATAAAGCTGATTTACTATCACTGTCTATTCATGTGGCGATTTAACCTCTGGTTAACATAACTGCCTCATCCTCTGTACCCTTGAGAGTAGAGTCGGCCATACATTATGCCAGGGCTTGACAAATACCGATCGCTAGGTCGCCACACTATGGCAACTAGAAACCGGGACCCGGCGAACAGAGTGCCGTGAAGAAAGAACCAGCGGTATGTCCCCTGCTCGTCCGCTGAATGCTTTAATGCAATGTTCGTGTCGGTCTGGTTTACACTATAGGGTCTACTTACAAACTTCGGCCTGTATTCAGAGTACCAGATGTATAACATATACGTCCAGTGTTTAGCGATTTTTAATACTGCGTAGCAATTTCTTTTACATAATCTACGTATCTTTTTCTTACGTAGATTGAGTAAATGCGGTCTTTCAGACCACATTTACGCAATCTACGTAAGAAAAAGATACGTAATTACTTTAAAAAATTACTACGCCTGCGCAGTAGTAAAAATCGCTAAACAACGGACGTATATGTTATACGTCCGGTACTCTGAATACGGGCCTTCATTTTCATCAGAATATTGAATTTCAGGCTGTTATAATGCTCAGCGCTGGAAGTACGAGGAGCAAGCGTCGTATTATAATGTAAAGCAGATATTTCCAGTGCGAGCGCCGCTATAGCTGTATAATAAGCCGTCGGTGTAGATAATCATCGGGAACTCTGATTAGTAACTGATTTAAAGGGGAAGTTGCTGTGTATAAAGCCGTGTACACGCTGTACAAGTATCGGTTCAGAGACGCACTCACCCGATAATCGGATCGGTTGGTTTGAGGTGCGACTGTTATGCGGCCTGGAGTGGGGGGGGGGGGGGGGGGGGGGTCTGGATCTGCCCCCTTGTGTCCATTATACCAGCGCAGTATAATCAGGACTATGAAAGAGAAGCAAGAGAATATTTCTGCAACTATATCAGTAGTGAGAATCAGGAACCACTGAACCATTCTTTAATGTATTCAGAGCTAACGGGAATCACAGAACCATTCTGTAATTGAAATCTGCAACAGTATCAGGATCAAGAATGAGGAACCACAGCATTAATCTGAACTAGAATCAGGATTACAAGTCACGGAAGATATGCAGGTTACTTTGTTTTTCTCTAAAAGAAATAAAACATGAAAAAAATAGACTTTTTATAGAATAACAACACTTTTTTTTTAAAAGTATAACACATTTTTTTTCTAGCACTAACCCTGGTTATCATGAGCCGGATCCTAAACTACGTACACTAGCGATTTTGACGCTAGCCGCTGCCATAAGATCGCCCGTTAGTATTTACTGCGCATGTGCGCAGAAGATGTTACGCCACGTAACTCTGAACGTACGTACCAGCCACGTATCGACAGCGTAACTACGAACGAAGGGGCGTGATATCCACACAACACCTGTAGTTGCGCTTTGTAGGCGGAGGGAGGCATTAAATCATACGGTATGGGCCGGGTTAGGCCGATACGTACGTGAATCCATTATGTACGTCAGTAGTTACGCTTTGAAAAGTTAAGGTAGGGTTTGGGAAGCGTAAAATGGCCAAAGTACATACTAGCAAGGGGAGTGTCTAGGGGAGTGCATAGAATATACGCTACGCGATGTAACGTAGCAAGCTCTTAGGTCTGGATCTACCCCCATGAAACAGAGTTGTTATAACTATTATTGCATAGGAGGAATTGTGAGAGAGCCCTGACAACTACACTGGATTGGGAGCTTTGGTAGGTTTGGAAAATCCAGGTTTTAGATGAAAACTAAATTAAACTGTAATAAATTAGGTGCCAAACTGATTGTCTACATTGAGTGTAGATGATACATTCACTTTAAGAACTAAACATGTTCAAAAAAGCAAGACCACCTGTCACATACCCTCCAACATGACCCATTCCATTAGGTACAAAATACTCTGCTCCTGAGCTTCCAACTGTCAGTTACTGTGGTAACCACCTTTGTTGAAGAGGCAACTAGTTTTTTAAATATTAGTTCATTTATTTAAACCAGGTGAGTGACAGTTGGAAGCTCAGGAGCAGAATATTTTGTACCTAATGGAATGGGTCATGTTGGAGGGTCAGCTGTCAGGTGCTATGCAGACAATACAATGGATACTTACCAATGGTTGCTTCTTTACACATCTTTATTTCAGGGTTGCCGACTCTCACTGAATATCCCGGGGTATCCCAGGAGAGCCGGCAAATCTCCAGCAAGTCCCGACCCTCTTATAAACTGTATTGTAATCCCTAGTAACTAGGGATGGGCGGGACTTGATGATGTAATCAAGCCTCGCCCACCCCCCTAGAACACTAGAGATCACTATAGTGACTGACAGGGGCGATTTGCATAAATCGCATCATTAAGCCCCACCCCTTGCAATCATGCTTTATTTTGCAGAAGTTGCCATGAATGATTTATAGGCTGCAAAGACTCATGTGATTACCATGGAAACCACAGTCACAAGATTGTCTTAGCATGCATATTCTTATCACAATCCTCCTGCAACGCCATCACCTCCATCTGCCATCACATGATTGCAGGGGAGGTTCCACACTGACTTACTGTAGATATGATTATGCCTTTGTTTAGAGCTTGGTTGTCAAATTGTTTGCAAATGACTATTAGGGAGATTGTGATAGCAGCATCCAGCTGCAGCACCAAAGGTGTGTGTTCTGAACCGTCATAGGGGTGTGTCTTGAGAATAGCTCCACCCATGGGTGTCTCTAACACTGCCAGGAAAACTATTTTTCTATAAAAATGGCGATATCAATATTTATTGATCATTAAATTGTCAGTGTATAAATACAATCAGTATTATTGTGAATATGGTGAATAGGAGATCTACTGACTTTATCATGTTTACAGAAAAGATAAAAGTAGGTGATACTGCAGCTGATTAACAAGAGACCAAAGTGTATCTTTCATTTCTGTCTTCATTATTGAAGTCATGTTGTCTTAGATAAGTGCCAGTCTTTGATTACATCTTGGTCTCCATGAAAATGGCCACCTCCATAGGCCTCAATGCAGGGAAACAGGACACAATTTCTAAATTCATAGAAACATAGAAAGTGATGGCAGATAAGAGCCACATGGCCCATCTAGTCTGCCCATTTGTTTATTGAAAACTATACTGACCCTAGACCCTATTTACCTCAATTTGGGTTTCAATTTAGGATACCCTTATATTTATCCCAAGCATGTTTAAATTGTTCTACTGTATTGGCCTCAACCACCTCAGATGGGAGAATATTCCATTTATCTATC
>WWET01001404.1:175089-191322 GCA_011038615.1 Limnodynastes dumerilii | reverse complement strand
AAAAGATAGATAGAGAGATAGATAGATAGATAGATAGATAGAGAGATAGATATGAGATAGATAGATAGATAGATAGATAGATAGATAGATAGATAGATAGATAGATAGAGATGTCTGATTAATGCTAAATAAAAAAATGCAATAAAAAATTAAACAAATAAAAAAAAAAATATTAAATTGTTTTAATAAAAATGTATAAACAATTTAATAACTGACTTCAAAACCAAGTCTCCAGAGTGTTACTATTGCCTGTGTATAATGTAAATAACACCAGGAGCAGCTATATCATCCTTAGACCAAGGACTATAGTATACTGTATATAATATAGGGTCTAAACTGGCTTAAAATCTATGCAGTGAATAATAAAAGCAGAGTTATAAAGTTTGTTACCTGGATGGAAAGTAACGAGGCAGGGAAGGCTGGGTTACAACGTGACAGCGCAGAGATGTCAGTCTGCAGTAAGAAACTACTCACCAGATGTGTTTCTAAGTCAGTTCAGTGCAAGGAACTCTGCAGGAAACTTTGGATCATTTCAACAAACTTCTCCTGTGCCAGGGAGATATCTCACAGGTCACCACCCTGCTCCCCCCATCAGACAGATCAGCCTGTCAGTCACTCTGGAGCTCTTCCAGGCTGGGGGACTGGGACAGTGGGGTGCAGGTGTCTTGCCTCTGACCCTCTCTGCTGCACTCTGAAAACTTTCCTGCTTTGCAGGGAGACTCTCCCCATAGCTGCATCACGTGAGCCCTCCCACCCAGCAGCCAGCTACCGGCCCAGCACAGCCTTGTCCCTGATAGAGACTGCTTTGACAGTTGCACTTTGCCTCAGTGCTACTTAAAGCCCCATACAATGAGACCTGCTTTCTCCCCCAGCTGAGGGACAAAGCTGGGATACACAACAATAAGGCTGGGAGCACGGATCTCAGACACTTGTGCAATGCAGAGCTTGCTGACAAGTTGCAACTACAGCACTCATCATCATGCCAGATGCTTGTGGCTTCCTTTAAGGGCAGATGGAAGACATTAATGACTAGTATCCATGAAAGCAATGAGGCAACTGACAATGCAACTGTAGTAGAGGAAGCATTTCATGAACATGTGCATTTAGCAATGAGTTATTATGAATCTGAGAGAAGTCACTGATTGGGGTCCAGGGCAGAAGAAGGCCCTGACAGGTTTTCACAGCCAACCTTGGGATCCAGCAGAGAAATTAATCACTATAAAGGTGGTACACAGGACCCACTGATTGCTGCAGTATAAATGAAGGTGAGGTTGTAGGACCATGGTGTGGGGTCTATAGGGTATGTGTGACAAGGGGCTGGATCCAGACTTAAGGAAGTGCTTGAAATTAGTTACTCCTGGGCTACACCATGTTGATTGCAGGGGGAGTCAAGGTAATTGTATTCTTTGCATGCAGGGATATATCTCTGAATTGCTTACTGCACACAGATACTGACCAGCGTTACTATCACACTGTTATTTAGACTTGGGATAGGAAATATCACCTCTCAACTCTAATACTGCAACAGATGAAATATGACTCCCCTGCAATCACCATGGTTTAGCCCAGGAGTAACTCATTTCAAGCACTTACTTAAGTCTGGATCCAGCCCAAGGTGAGAAAGGGTGTTATATAAGACAGACTAAATGACACAGTGATAGTGGTGATGTATGACAGGATGGAGGAATAGGTGGAAGGTGACAGACTCAGGCATTATAGCAAGGGGACGGGGCACGAGTACTGATGGGCAGTATTAGTGGGAGACAGGTGGGACTGGGGGGCGGAGCTTAGCTGGACCAATGCCTGTCAGAGGCTGACAGCTTATAGCAGCGCTCGGCAGCACTCTATGTTTGAGTACTACAGCGCTATACATACATACACTCCTACATGGAGCGCCGAGCGCTGTTTTAAGCTGTCAACCTCTGAGAGCTTGCTTACAGTGCAGGCATTGTAGCGGATACAAAATGACGCAAAACAGCCTATTTACGCACGCGAGCGTTCTCCGCATTCATGCATTTGATTCCGTGCTGTAAGCATTGGCGATGACACAGTGCATGTTGATCCGCCATGCACACTTCCTGTATGGTTGACAGATGGAGGTATTTGTATCGTACAGTAGAGGCTTGGTTTAGCCCATGCATATGATCCTTTATTACGCACCATCCCATTTTACAGGGCAAGGGTGCGTAAAAGTTAAGGGCATGGGTGTAACTATAAGGAGTGCAGCTGCTACAGGACTCAGAGGAGAGGGGGTCCATGGTAGCTGCTCCCCCTGCACTGTAAGCAAGCTGTGGGCATTTAAATTGTACAATGGGCTGGGATAGGCACTTCCGTACGTCCGGGCGCTACATCCACACAGTGATACACACGGAGAAGTTAAGGTAGCGCTATGATCACGGAAGGCAGCTAAACTCCGTAAGTGAGAGGGGAGCGTCATGGGAGGGCTCTAGCCACCTACTCTAGCGGCCACAACCATTAAATCCAGATCCGGTCCGTTGTGATGATCTTGGCCTATTTAGCGTCCATGTTTTATTATACAGTATTTGACAACTCTCTCCCGGGAATCTCTAAGAGAGAAATTCGGACAGTTCTCCTGGACTCCCAGGAGAGAAGGTCGCCCTCCTCTATTTGGCCACAGGATCACAGGAATCTAACCCTCACCTCCCTATTGTTCTCAGCATTGGGAAGCAGAGGGTGGGAGGCTTGCAGATGCATTATAATGCAAATCATGGCATCGTCGCTCCGCGGGGCTCTAATTCACAGCAGTGCACAGCTGGGTGGAGCTTAATCATGCGATTTACATCACCAAGCCCATTAAACTGGCATCACCCGGAGGCATTGAAAGACAGAAGTGCTTTCCATAGGATTGGAGGGGGATGCAGCACTGGTTTTACAATAAGATTTAGGGTCAGATTTACTAAGCTGCAAGAAAAGGAAAAGTGGAGATGTTGCCCATAGCAACCAATTAGATTCTAGCTCTCACTTTCCTATTACATACTAGAAGATGTCAGCTAGAATCTGATTGGCTGCTATGGGTAACATCCTCACTTTTCATTTTCCCACAGCTTAGTAAATCTGGACCTGAGTGTAAGATTTATGATATCTTTACATTCATCTAAAGCATGTGTAAATTGTTCTACTGTGTAAACCTCCACCACCTCAGATGAGAGTCTATGCTACTTATCCACTCCCCTTTCAGAGAGGTAATGTTTCCGCACATGGGACCAGATCCAGAATTAAGTACATTGGACCCGATTGTTACCTAAGTGTTGCAGCAGACTGTATGCTACAAACGGAAGTCTGATGGAAAATGGTACTGTTCTTGCATAGTACCATTATATCCACAATGAAGCACAGCTGACCAATTCTATTCCCTGAGTGGATCTGACGTACCACCCTCCATGCGTAGGAGATATGCTTGGGGGGTTGGCAGAGGAATGCTAATCGTACAGTAAGTTCTTAACTAAGCACTTATGTACTATGCAGCATCCAGCAAGGAAGAGTTTCCGTGCAGAATATTTATGGTTGGGTCCTGGCTGGTGGATAATAATAATAATAATAGAGCAGGGGAGAGTGCCTGGGGAGGAGCACCCAGGGAGAGTGCCTGGGGAGGAGCACCCAGGGAGAGTGCCTGGGGAGGAGCACCCAGGGAGAGTGCCCAGTGGGAGTGTCCAGGGAGAGTGCCCAGTGGGAGTGTCCAGGGAGAGTGCCCAGGGGGAGTGGCCACAGGGAGTGTTCAGGGAGAGTGCCTGGGGAGGAGCACCCAGGGAGAGTGCCCAGGGGGAGTGTCCAGGGAGAGTGCCTGGGAGGGAGTGCCCTGCTCTCCTAAATGCGTGTCTGTAAATCACAAATTCCGTACAATAACCTCTGCAGCGGAGGCTACCATATGGAATTACAGGGTAAGTATGAACACGGTCCACTATGCCGGCATAAGTCCCCCGCAACGGAAGTAAATTTACGACAGTGCGTTCCTAAATTTCGGACGTATGAAGGTAGTACACTCCCATTGTATGTACAGCATTTAAATGACCCTCATTAACTTTTACGCACCTCCATTACATAGCAGCCCATTTTATACACATGTCCTCATGTTCTAACTTCTAATCCATATCTTCTTTTGAAAAATGTCCCCTTCTGTACCTGGCTACACCCCTTGATATACAGTCAGGTCCATAAATATTGGGACATCGGGCCTGATCCAGAGCTACGCCAATGCGCTGTGCTTACTAAAGCAGATGTTTCCCAGCTCAAGTCTAATTAGCAGTTTAAAAGTGAAGCTGATCAGGTATCTGTGTGCAATAAGTAACAGCAAAGCATTCTCCCTGCATGCATAGAATAACATTAACTTTACTCCCCCTGAATCAACATGGTTTTGCCCAGGTGTAACTTTAAGTTCTTATTTTCAGCCTCTGAATCAGGCCCTAGGTGTAACCAAATCAACTGTTTGAAATATTCTTAAAAAGAAAGAACGCACCGGAGAGCTCAGCAACACCAAAAGACCCGGAAGACCATGGGAAACAACTGTAGTGGATGACAGAAGAATTTTTTCCCTGGTGAAGAAAAACCCCTTCACAACAGCTGGCCAAATCAAAAACACTCTCCATGAGGTAGGTGTATATGTGTCAAAGTCAACAATCAAGAGAAGACTTCACAAGAGTGAAGAATATAGAGGGTTCACCACAAGATGTAAACCATTGGTGAGCCACAAAAAAAGGAACACCAGATTAGAGTTTAATCTAAAAAAGCCATTACAGTTCTGTACAACATCCTATGGACTGATGAGACAAAGATCAACTTGTACCAGAGTGATGATAAGTAAAGGAACTGCTCATGATCCAAAACATACCACCTCATCGGTGAAGCATAGTGGTGGTAGTGTCGGGCAATATTATCTGCTCATATTCAGTCAAATGCTTCAAAACTCATTGGATGGCGCTTCACAGTGCAGAAGGACAATGGGGTAGATCCAGAACTACGTTTGCCGTACGTTTATTCTATACACTCCCCTAGGCACACCCGTTGAACGTACGTATTTTATCAAGATACGCTTTCCAAACCCTACCTTAACTTTTCCCAATGTAACCGCAGTGATCTGCACACGTACGTATGGGCAACACGTATTTACGCAGCTAAGCACGCCCATACTGTACACTCTAAATACAAACTCCCGCCTACTTAACGTATTTCAGACGTATATTTTGGACTCGTAAAATTGGCACGCCCACGCGTAAGTATTTACGTGACACATACGTGAATGGCCCATATGTATTTTCTATGGTGCGCATGCGCACTACTTACCAAAAGGCGATTTTACATCTCTGCCACGCGTAAATTCGCTCACAAGCGTTGTTCTGGATCTGGACCAATGACCCGAAGCATACTGCAAAAGAAACCAAAGAGTTTTTTTAGGCTAAAAAGTGGAATGTTATGCAATGGCCAAATCAATCACCTGACCTGAATCCGATTGAGCATGCATTTCACTTGATGAAGACAAAACTGAAGGGAAAATGCCTCAAGAACAAGCAGGAACTGAAGACATTTGCAGTAGAGGCCTGGCAGAGCATCACCAGGGATGAAACCCAGCGTCTGGTAATGTCCAGACTTCAGGCTGTAATTGACTGCAAAGGATTTACAACAAAGTATTAAAAAGTGAAAGTTTGATCTAGGATTGTTTAGTTTGTCCCATTACTTTTGGTCCTGTAAAAAGTGGGAGGCACATATAGAAATCGTTGTAATTCCTACACCATTAACCTGATTTGGATGTAAATACCCTCAAATTAAAGCTGAAAGTCTGCAGTTAAAGCACATCTTGTTTGTTTCATTTCAAATCCATTGTGGTGGTGTATAGAGCCCAAAATATGAGGATTGTTTCGATGTCCCAATATTTATGGACCTGACTGTATGTGAAAGCTGCTCTCATAACTCTTCTCCTCCTCTAGTCTTTCTGTGTAAGTCATGGTGGCCAACTCTCCCGGACCATCCGGGAGACTTCCAAAATTTGTGCAGTTCTCCCGATGTCCTGGCAAATCTCCTGCAGGGGTCTTGAGGCTGTGGTCTCATTCAAATCATAGCCTGAAGACCTGACCCCCAGCGTAGCAACACTATCATTCATAGTGTTACCAGGGACTGGGCGGGACCTGATAACACAATTTACCTTACCCCACCCCTAGTAATACTATGAAAGTGGCCACTGATGGTCAGGGGGCATGGCTTCTGGACACAATGGGCCTGATCCAGACCTACACCCGACGGCGGGCGCAAGCGTAGGATCGGCTGAAAAGCCGATCTGCGCATGCGCCGGGCAGATGCTGCCCGGCGTCACTATGGCAACGCCCGATCGTGGATCGGCGTCCGTAGCAGCGCCGTAGGGACGCTGGAGGGGACGTCCCCCGCGTTCCTACATTCAGGTTAGTGTAGGTGGGCGGGGGGAGCTAGTTAATTAAGGGTGCGAGCGTATGGCCCCTTCCTTACGCCAGCTGAACTTAGGGTAGCCTTCAGCCGGCATAATGAAGGGGCCATACGCCCGCACAGGGGGAGTGTCGGGGAAAGTGAACGCAGATACGCTGTGCTTTAGTAAGCACAGCACATCGGCATAGGTCTGGATCAGGCCCAATTTGCATAAGTCATATCTTTAAGCCCCGCCTCCGTACCGGCCTCTATCTCTCCCAGAGGGAAGCTTTGAAAAGTCAGCAACTCTGGTGTATGTTGTGTGACACAGGTCATGCACCATTTTAGTTGCTCTTCTTTGCACAGTCTCTGATGTATTTAGTTCTCGCTTCTCTGCATGACAGGAGGACATTATTTGTCTAGCCTTGAGTATTAGCCAGTCTTTTATTACACAATTTCCTTTGCTTACTCAGTTGTCTTGATCACTTATAGATCTCACTTGGAGACTTATAAAGATGTTTTTTAACAAGTGTAATAAAAGATTGTAATGATTCTCATATGTTCTTGTGACGTTTAGGATTTTTTTGGAACACAGATGTATATCAGTGCTACTGATCAGTAAGGGAGCTTCTCCTGACAGTGTTGCTGCATCTCAGGGCAGGTATTATTGTAATTGTATATAACTTTATGGGAGAAGGTCTGAGACATTGATGGCCTGCAGCCTCCTTTCACAACAATTGCATACAGAGCCGCCTTCACAGTTTGTGGGGCCCGAGACACACCAGTGGGGCCCCCTCTTTGTGACATCATCAGTGACATCACCTAGATGGGCCCCGTAGACCTACGTTACCATCTGGCTGGTGCTCTGGGAAATTCTTCCCTGCTCATTGGCCCTGTAATGATGGCGGGCCCCTGACAGTTGTCCCGGCTGCAGCCCCCCAATGGCGGCCCTGATTGTGTATTGTATTTCATTCCCGGAAATCTAAGGATAGGCTCTTATCTGCCGTCACATTCTACATTTCTATAAAAATCGCATCATTGTGGCCACACCCCCTGCTTCATAATGCTGGGATCCGCAATGTTCTCAGTAGGGTGGAGCTTGATGATGTGTGTTTTATGTCACCAGTACTGTCAGAAGTACTTAAAACCTCTCAGATTAAAGAAAATAAATGGCAATATATGTTACATATGATCATATATAAGGGGCTGATTCAGAGATGCGATTGCGAAAAGATTGCAAATATACGCATCTAATGTTAAGATCCTAGCTTCACAGTTTGTGGGGCCCGAGACACACCAGTGGGGCCCCCTCTTTGTGACATCATCAGTGACATCACCTAGATGGGCCCCGTAGACCTACGTTGCCATCTGGCTGGTGCTCTGGGAAATTCTTCCCTGCTCATTGGCCCTGTAATGATGGCGGGCCCCTGACAGTTGTCCCGGCTGCAGCCCCCCAATGGCGGCCCTGATTGTGCATTGTATTTCATTCCCGGAAATCTAAGGATAGGCTCTTATCTGCCGTCACATTCTACGTTTCTATAAAAATCGCATCATTGTGGCCACACCCCCTGCTTCATAATGCTGTGATCTGCAATGTTCTCAGTAGGGTGGAGCTTGATGATGTGTTTTATGTCACCAGTACTGTCAGAAGTACTTAAAACCTCTCAGATTAGAGAAAATAAATGGCAATATATGTTACATATGATCATATTTAAATGCCCAAAAATTATTAAAGGGTGCTGCAGGCCAAAATAATCGGTCATTATTTAATTAACACAAAACAGGCTGCGTCAACCATGTTTATTTGTAAGAAGCCATCCCCTTTTAGGATTTAATAATCACAACTTTACTCCTGGTAGAGGTGTCTTGTGGCATTTATTTTCGTTGGGAGTCACCGCCGTGAATTCTGCCTTTTAGAAGTAGAGACAGCCAAAAACTGATTTTCGGCTGTCTCTTTTTCGAAAAGGCAGGCCTTTTTTTTTTTTTTAGCCTATTAATTTTTCTCAAGACGCCGGACCCGTCGCATCGGATGCTGCCGAAGAGGTAGGTAACGCTCTCTGGGGACTTCTAGGGTTAGGCTTTGGGGAAGGGAGGGTTAAGGTCAGGCTGCGTGGAAGGTTAGTGTCTTAGGGCTAGGCTGCGAGGAGAGGGAGTCTTAGTGTTAGACTGCAGGGAGTAGAGGGTTAGGGTAAGTATTAGGGAAATGGTAAGGGTATGATAAATACTTACCATTCAGCGTGGAGACTTCGTTCTGGGAATGATCGATTGCTTCTCCTCCTCGAGGTGCAATCGATTTGGGGGCGACTTTGGAATTCTCTGGGATAAACCGGCCCTTTCTACCGCTGACCTTCACCCCAGAAAATCACCACGCTTCCGAGTCGTGTGACGTTATTAAGTCTAAATCCAGCCTGATAATAATAATAACAATAATAATAACAACAATAATAATAATAACAACAACAATAATAATACAATAACAACAACAATAATAATAATAATAATAATACAATAATAACAACAACAATAATAATAACAATAATAATAATAATTACAAGTTGCCAACTGAGATACTGAGAAAAAATTACTCTGACCAATAACTACAACAGTTCCGCCACCCTGAATCTTATAACAACTACTCCTGCTGCTTGACTGCTACATGGCGGTATACAAGCTGATGCACCCTAGTGATCCAAAGTCATGCTTGGCATCTGGATCACTCTTATCTCCCAGTATTACCCAATTCTTGTCATCCTATTTGCAAAAAACATTATCCAATTTTGACTGTATGACCAGTAGTGTATTTTGTTGATTTTCATGGTCATTTTTTGTTATATTTTATATGTCTGCATTGTAATGTTCCAATTGAAGAAAATATTAGAGTTTTGTTTTTTATAGGATAGCGCTTTTCTCTATTGTACTAACACTTTTTTTATTCTCCACAATAATAAGGAATATTTTTTTTGTCCACAGCTCAACGATGAGCCAGGAGCGCAGATCTGCCGAGCTCGCGTCTGAGCAGACGACCCGCGCCACCGCTTTGCCGGAGCCCCACCAAAATGGCACCGATATCGCCTCCAAACACAACGTCTTCTCGGACATGAAGGACAAATTTATGAATGAACTGAGCAAACTTCCAAGTAAGGAAAAAAAAAACAAAAAAAAAAAGGGAATTGTCGTTCGTTTCATTCGCTCGCTAGGGAAGACGACAACGCTAAAGGCTCCATGCGTGACAAGTGTAGGCCCTTGTGCGCGCTCTAGGAATCGATGCATCTCCATTTGTCTCGCAGCGGAGGTTGTCACATTGAGTTGTTTCGGCGATATAGCTTCAAAAGATGTAACGGCCGAGAGGGGACATTAATCTTGAGCAGGGATTGCGGGGAAGGCTGAGGTGTTATTGAAGTGACTTGAAAGGTCCCTTTTGAATTGATAATCTGGAAGAGAAGAGTTTAGAAATTAAACTGTTAAATCGTTAATACAAAAAAGTATGATTTTGGAAAAAATTGCTTTTATTTAAAAAAATATTTTGCTAGTGGTTTAAATATGAAATCTGTATATTAAAACCATCTATTTTAGAAGTAATATTTTCCATCGCTGAGTGTAATGCTTTTGCCTTCTCCCTTTCATTAAAATTGCCTATATAATAAGCCCTACGATGATCAATCATACTATGGCTCTTTCTTCTATTATACCTGACAACTCCCCGAGGGGTCTCCCTCTCAGAGTGCACAGGGGCCGTGCCGATGCCTGTGAAAGACAGAGATTCTGTATAATTAGAAGTCATAACAATGCCTAGAGAATGAACTCTACTCGCTGTTTGTGCTTTTATTTCTTTACTTTATAGAAAGGTTTCATTCCAGACAGAGTCAATATTTGCAGAAATTACTTCCGTCCTAAACGTAAGCAAACAGGACATTTTGCTGAAAGTCGTACACCTGAATCATGCATTTCTGATTCTAGTTCATTAAGTGCTATAAAAGTGGCTGCCTGATTCATAGAGAATGTTTTAATGAATTGTAGAAGCTCGTGTAGCATTTCAGTTTTTTTTATTTATCTCCGTTCCTTAGTTCTACCCAACATGCCAAGTTTGAAGGATTTTCATAAGTATACCCTAATAGAACATGCTGTGACAATTATCTTAAGTACCTCTTATGAGGCTATTGTTTGAGGATTTTCTTCTAACAAGCCATGTTTTTTTTTACATTAATTAGAGCAGTGCTCGAAGTGGGCCGGAATACGGTGGTATGGCATACCGGCTCTGAGTATGAATACAGCTGCTCATAGAATTATAAGATCCTATGAGTGGCTGTATTTTTACTCAGTGCAGGCTCACAGAAGTGCAGGTATGCCATACCGCCATGTAGCATGCTTGCTCACTTCTCCTGTGCCGCACTGCTGCCGGGAGCCACTGACAGAGCGGGCTGTGCTATGCACAGCTGCAGCTCTGATTGGAGCAGAGGACACAAGCGGGACCTAAGGTCACGCAAGCGTCATTAGCCTGCAGAGCGCGCGTCGTGGAGGAGAGAGCTGGAAGACCCAGGAAAGGTAAGTTTAATAAAGAGCTCTTTTAGAAAGTAGTTTTGGGCATGGAGAATTTGGAATGGGGGAGTAGGAAGCTGGACCTGAAAAAGGCAATAGGGCTAAATGGACAAATATAGAGGGGCGATAACTGTCTGGAGACAGAAGGAGAGGCAATAAGGATGGGGGGGACACAACTAAGGTGGGGAGCAGTAAGGCTGAGTGGACACAGGAGGGACATTAAGGCTGACTAGACACAGGAGGGGCAATAAAGCTGGGTGGACACAACTAAGGTGGGGAGCAATAAGGCTGGCTGGATACAGGAGGGGCAATAAGGCTGGGCAAACTGAAGGAGAGGACAATAAGGCTGGCTACACGCAAAGTTGGGGCAATAAGGCTGGCTGGACACAAGAGGAGCAATACGGCTGGCTGGACACTCATAAAGAGGGGTTATAAGACTGGCTGGGCACAAAGAGGGAGCAAAACGACTGGGTAAACTAAAGGAGGGGGTAATAAGGCTGACTGCACACAAATAAAGTGGGAGATAATAAGGCTGTCTGGACACAGGAGGTACAATAAGGCTGGGGAAACTGAAGGAGTAGACAATAAGGCTGACTGCACACAAATAAAGTTGGGGAAATAAGGCTGGGTGATCACAGGAGGGACAATTAGGTCACCCATAAAGAGGGGCTATAAGACTGGTTGAATATAGAGAGGGGACAATAATGCTGACTGGACACAAATAAAGAGGGGGCAATAAGGCTGGCTGGGCACACAAAAGAAGGGGCAATAAGGCTGGGTGGACACACATAAAGAAGGAGCTATAAGACTGGCTGGACACAATGAGGGGGCAATAAGACTGTTTGGACAAACAGAAGGTGAGGACAACAAGGTTGACTGGACACAAATAAAGAGGGGACAATAAGGCTGGCTGGGCAAATAAAAGCAGGGGCAGTAATGCTGGTTGGACAAACAAACAGAAGGAGGGGACAAGAATAGGGACTAGACACAAATAAAGAGGGAGCAATAAGGCTGGCTGAGCACACAAAAAGAGGGGCAATAATGCTGGTTGGACAAACAGAAGGAGGGGACAATAAGGCTGACTGGACACAAGTAAAGAGGGGGGCAATAATTCTGGCTGAAAACAAGGAGGGGCAATAAGGGTGACTGGACACTCATAAAGAGGGGGGGCAATAAGGCTGGCTGGTCACAGAATTAGGGGCAATAAGGCTGGGTGGACACTCATAAAGAGGGGGCTATGAGACTGGCTGGACAAAGAGGGGACAATAAGATTGGCTGGCCACAAACAAGGAAGTGACAATAAGGCTAGTTGGACACACAGAAGGAAGGTGCAATAAGGCTGACTGGGCACACAATAAGGTTGGTTGATCTCGTCCGCCCCTAGAAACGGCCCTGTGGGGGAGCTATCATTGTTTTTCCCTAGTGGTAACCAGATCATTTAACTAAACATGAAGCATTCAGTGTAGAAATCATGACCCGCATGACATGTACACAATGGGATTTCTCATCGTTGACCTGTTTACTTTGCCAAACTCAAGACACATCTGGTGCTGAAATTTCCATACCCCCACTTCTAAATGTTCACTTCGAGCACTGAATTAGAGTAATACAGTACTTTCACGGGTGCAAACATTGTTTCCTGAGACGGTTATATGTAAAGCAGGTGTATCTTAAACAAACAAAGTTTCACATGAGAAGAGCATACAAGATAAGCGCTGTGCTGGAAACCATATAAACATGTTGTATAAATAACATAATATAGTCAAGGAAAACATAATACAAAACAGCAAAGAATGACCATACTTCCTTTACATACAGTATATCAAATAGTTACTGAGGGCCAGCCTAGGAAGGTGCTAGTCATGTTCAGAGGTTGGGGGTGGAGGGGATCAGAATTTTCTGGAGAGCAGGGAATCTTGGAACTGATTAGGGCTGAGCAAAGGAACGCAATCAGAAAAGGGCCAGGTCGCGGTGCTCCAGCCCCTATGTGACATCACCTGTGACATCGCTGTGGACCAGTGGCATAACTAGGGTGGGTTTTGTAGGGCACATGCCATGGGCACCGATGGCTTTGAAAGCACCAGCGGTGCCATCAGAGCACATACCCGACAGAGCCCATCGGTGCACAGATGAGGAGAGGATCCGTTCTCTCTCCTCATCTGTTATAATCACAGCCGGAGCAGCTGAAGAGAAGGAACTTCCTGTATTCTGTCAAAAAGAAATGAATAAAACCCGGCTTACCTGACTCTGGTCTGTGTGAGAGCAGCTGCGGCGCGGCATGCCACCCCTTAGTGTTCAGCCAGATAGCGCTGATCACATGACACACTGCAAGAGTAGTTCACTACTCTGCTACCTTAACTTTTATGACTAATGGGGCTTCCCCCATCCCGACCTATCATTCACATGGCTATCCCCACCTGTATGTCCTGTCCGTCTTTTGTTCTTGTTCCTTGTTCTCTCTTCTAGTACTGGTCCCTCTGCTCCGGCTGTTCTGTCTCCGCCTTTCTTCCTCTCTCCTCTGGTTCCTACTTAGTTTCTGTTTCTTCTCCCGGGTGTCACCTCTGGGGGTCGCGACCTGCAAGGTATCCTTCAGCCCAGACTATCCCCACCATCAGGGGGTCTAGTGAAGACCAGGCCCTAGTTAGACTCCGCACCCTGGTTGTGTAACCCGTTACAATGACAGAGCTCAGATCCTGGAGGTCTGGCACTAGTATCTTGCGTCCCCTGTAAAGTAGGACGAGTAGGTTCATGCCTCATTGCAGTGACTTAATAAGCTACAATATAAAAGACTAAAACCATGTAAGTGTGATAGGAAACATATGTAGCAAATATTGCTAAAACTAACATGAAGATTTTGTTGTACATTTTGATTTGTCATATTGTGAAAGACCGAATTCCGTTCCATGGTTCCATCTGTCCAGAGGTGTTTTTCATTATAGTTTAGGTTACATCTGGATGATAATGATAACCTGACTCCTACAATTTGTTCAAAATGTGTGCAGAGAACCTCCTATTATGCATTATGTGCTGTGTATGTGCTCCTGCATCCTGCTCTCTCCTGTATCTGTATCGCCCCAGCAGCGATTTCATAACTTATGTATTGTGTTTAAATGAAGAAATATTAACATAAGAGTCCAAAATATGTCATGGAGAGTCAGATCCCCGGACCGAGACACGACCCTGGGCTAGGGTAAATGTTTTGCCATAAATTGTTGTTATTTTTGTAGCATGGAACTGAATTCACAGTTCCGGTGTGAGTTAGGTGCGGACAGACCCACACCTAACTCACCCGTCCTGCCCCCTTTTTAGGTACTAGTGCCATAGGGCTACCTTAACTACCCGTGCAATGTCCGCACGGACATTGCCGCTCCCCACCTCTCCATCGCCCAAGTCTACCTAAACATTACGCCACCTCTTTTAACTAAAATACTCCTTGCAGTCCTTAAAGACCACTCGGAGGCAATCTACGTACCTAACCGGTACGTAGATTGCATAAAGGACCTACTACGCATGCACAGTAGGTGTGAATCCGGTCCACTGAGAAGCACAATGCCTTCTGGGAGGGCCGGCGACAGAAAGACAGGGGGCCTGGGACACACCACTGTGCTCCTCCCCCTATGTGACATCACCAGTGATGTCACATGTACGTTGAGCTCCATGGACCTGCTTTAACAGTGTGCTGAGTAAAAGCATCGCTTCCTGTGTGTTGGGGCGCTGATGTGTGCGCTCAGCAGAAAGTACTGGCAGAAGGAAACCGCTGCTGCAGAGCTAAGGTATGTATCGGAGGCCGCCATCTGTCTCCGGGCCCTTCCTGACGGTGGACCTGCCATCTGGCATTTTTTCAGCTTTGGATGAGGCCTAGTGTCTATGGGGTAGATCCTGACCCCCACACGCTTTACGATCGTGCGAGGATCCGTAGGTATGCTCTCGTAGCAGGGAGTGCACGTTCCCGGCACTCCCTACTGTCGGAAGGGAACGTAGTCGTAACAGGGCTTCCCCTGCCCCTGACCCCTTATTTACATGGCTATCCCCGCTTATATGGCAGGGATACAGCCATCGTAACTGAAGGGTCAGCCCCTTCAGAGTAAGTACTAACGTAAGTATGTACTTTGTTACGTACGTTAGTACTTGCGCATGTTGAATATCTGACGCGCATGCACAGAATCAGAGACATGAGACTTACGCAAATGACTGTCGACCGTTATTGAGGATCCGGCCCTATGTTCTTTCTTGTTCTGCTGGTACTTGTAGTCCACACCGTGGAACTGTGATCCGTTTTCTTCCTTCTATCCCTATAATGCCTATATATTTCTAAATAATTACTTTCATCTATTCAATTGTGACTTATATGTATTAAATGCGTTCTATGTGTTATATGCGTTATATGTATTATATGTGTTATTTGTGTTATATGTATTATATGTGTTATATGTATTATATGTATTACTAGTCTAAAGCCCGTCATAAAGACGGGAAAAAATCATGTAGCGGGTCCCTATACTGGGAGCTTCCTGTCGCCGCTAAAGGTAAGTAAAAGGGGACTCACGGTGGGAGGGGGGAATGTGTGTTCATATTTTTCTGCCCCTCACCGTTGGGCATGCGCAGTAGTGTCCCAGCGTGTGGACACTACTGCGCATGTGTATAACGGTGAGGAGCAGAATAGCTTTTGTATAGATAGATAGGCAAAAGTGGGCCAGATCCAGAACAACGATTGTGAGCGAATTTACGCGTGGCGGAGACCTAAAATCGCCTTTTGGTAAGTACTGTGCATGCGCACCCTAGAAAATATGCTCAGTAACGTAGCATAATTGTGAACGTATGGACCATTCACGCATGTGTCACGTAATTGAGGGAAATTGCGGGGAGAGAATGCCGATACGCTGTGATTTACTAAGCACAGCGCATCGGCGTAGTTCTGGATCAGGCCCTATGTGTGTAGTGGGGGTGTTATTAATGGCAGGTGACGGCGTTATTATTGATGACAGGTTACTATGGGTGTGTGAAGGTGTTATTATTGATGACAGGTGACGGTGTTGGGGGTGTTATTATTGATGACAGGTGACGGTGTTGGGGGTGTTATTATTAATGACAGGTGACTGTGTGTGGGGGGGTGTTATTATTGATGATAGGTGACGGTATTTGGGGTGTTATTATTGATGACAGGTGACTGTGTGTGTGGGGGTGTTATTATTGATGACAGGTGACGGTGTTGGGGGTGTTATTATTAATGACAGGTGACTGTGTGTGGGGGGGTGTTATTATTGATGATAGGTGACGGTATTTGGGGTGTTATTATTGATGACAGGTGAC
>WWET01001404.1:158809-170457 GCA_011038615.1 Limnodynastes dumerilii | reverse complement strand
CCACGCGTAAATTCACTCCGATGCGTAGTTCTGGATCAGGCCCATTGAGGTTAATACTGTAGGAACAAAAACACCCCCAAATTCTACGATTTTAGCTGTTTTTATGATTTTTTTTTTAAAAATGTTAGAAACCTAACCTAAACACACAAGGGCAGCTTTGGCAAAACCAATACAAAACCAAAACACAAAAAAAAATACAAAACCAAAACCAAAACATGAAAAATGGCCAGGCGCACATCTCTAATAGTAACTTCAGTGTCCAGTCCAGGCATGCGTAATCCCCTGTCGGACGTTACTGAGGATCTACTCCCATGGGCGTAACTATAGAGGGGAATTTTTTTTTTTATTACTTTGACCAGGAATAGGGAGATTTTGTCATCACTTTTTAATCTTTTTCTTTTTTTTTTGTTTTTTTTTTGCTTTTTTTGCGCACAATGTAGAGTCCAGGCATGCGTAATCCCCTGTCGGACGTTACTGAGGATCTACTCCCATGGGCGTAACTATAGAGGGGAATTTTTTTTTTTATTACTTGGACCAGGAATAGGGAGATTTCACAATGTCATCACTTCCGCCCTCCAATTTGCCCACTTTTGATTCAGTGATCATTATAGACTAGCAGCCAGCCTGTAATGATCACTGAACCAGAAGTTGTTAAATTGGAGGAGGGAAATAATGTTGTTGTGAAATCTCTCTATTCCCGGACATTGTATAGACCGTGAATGTTACTCCTCCAGATTCCAGTCTCAAAAACCGGGCTATCCGGAGTAATCCGGGTGGATTAGGGGGCCTGCTGGACCAGCAAGCCTACTCCCACTGCACCACCGCAGGAGCTGGTGTATATACAATAAATATTGTTTTGGTACGCATGCCAACTTTTAACTATTGTTGAAGTAAATTGTTTTTAAACTTACCTATACTATGGTCTGTTTCTTCATACCAAAAACTGGCCCTTTGCACACTATATGAGAGAGATGTCATAGCATTCACTGACTCTCACACTCACACTGGAGGGACAAGCAGGAACCAAAAGCAGGAGTGGATGAGCAAGGAACCAGAGGATGAATACCAGGAGAGAGAGAGAGGTCCAGAGAGAGAGTGTACCAAAGGAATCTAGGAACGCTATAAGCTGGTCCAAAAAAGCCTGATTGGCCAGCAGCTTTTCTACCTTGCTCTCATTGGATGGTGCCCTATGAGGAAGTGATGACCAGTCCAATGATAATGAGCAGGAATTTTATTGTGACCTATCCAGCAATGCTGATAATGGACCGGATTCACAACAGTGCATTTTTTTACTTGGTTATTTTTTCATTTTTAGCAACTACACATGCATAGTAATTATTTTACACTATCTACATAGTGTTTCATTAAGTAGATTGTGTACATGTGGTCTTTAAAGATCTGATCTAGTTAAAGTCCTGATCCAGTTCCTGACTTGTCCAGTCTTGGTCCAGTCCAGGTCAAGTCCTGTCCAGGTCAAGTCATGTCCAATCCTGGTCCAGTCCAGGTCAAGGCAACTCCAGTCCAGTCCTGATCAAATCCAGTACAGTCAAGCTTGTCAAGTCCAAATCCAGCCCTGGTCAAGTCCAGTCTAGTCAAGCTTGTTAAGTCCAAATCCAGCCCTGGTCAAGTTAAGCCGAGTCAAGTCTGTTTTGTCCAGTCAAGCCCTCCTTGTCCAGTCCAGTCAAGCCTGCCTTGTCCAGTCCAATTAAGCCTTCCTTGTCCAGTTCAGTCAAGCCTGTCTTGTCAAGTCCAGTCAAGCCTGCCTTCTCCAGTCCAGTCAAGCCTTTCCTTGTCCAGTCCTGTCAAGTTGCTCAGTGTGGTTCAGCGCTGGTTTTGTCCAATACAAGCCAAGCCTGCCTATTCTGTCCAGCCTAACCAGTTCAGCCAGTCTAGTTCAAGTCAAGCATTGCCTTGTATCGCCAAAAACCCTTGGCCTCTAACACATGAGCTGAATCACTATCACGTCCCCGGGAACCCAGAGCAGATACCCAATCAAGTCAGTCAGTGATACTATCTGTCTCTCTATCTATTAAGTATCTATATCATATCTATCAATCTATCTTTCTGTCTTTCTATCTATCTTTCTATCTATCTAAAGACAAAAAGAAGGGAAACAAGGGCGCTGGGGACATCTATCTTTCTATCGATCTATCTATCTATCTCATATCTATCTATCTATCTATCTATCTATCTATCTATCTATCTATCTATCTATCTAATATCTATCAATTATATAAATAGTATACAGATGTATCTCATATCTAACATCTATCAAATATCTATCTATCTATCTATCTATCTATCCATTAATCTATTATTATTATTATTATTATTATCATTTATTTATAAGGCGCAACAAGGTGTCCACAGCGCCGTACAAAATAAATCAAAATACAGTACAGACATAAAGGGCAGGGATGGAAAGCATAGTGGAAAGAATAGTACATAAATACAATCTAAATATAAAAATATCACAAATATAGAATAAAGTTCAGCAAGCACAGAATGCAAGGCAAAATGTTAATATGGACATTTTCTAGAAATTCTAGGGCTGCTTGTATGCATTGTTTACTGTGCGTTTGATCTGGGATAGCTGTTAATATAGTGTGAATTATTGGTATTCTCCATATTAGACACTAAGTTGTGTTTTAACTGCATGTAATAAAGATTTGTTTACAGTGGTAATAGCGCTATATTTGATAGATATTAGATAGAGAGATACTGGATATAAAATATAAGATATTTGTTAGATATAGAGATACTGTATAATATATAAGATATTAGATATTAAATAGACTTTAGATAGAGAGATATTAGATATAAGAAATTAGATAGACATTAGATATTAGATACTAGATAGATATAGATATTAGATATAGAGAATTTAGATATAAGATTTTAGATATTAGATAGATATTTGATAAAGAGGTATTAGATATCAGATATTAGATATTATACAGAATTTAGATATAGAGATATTAGATATAGCATATTACATAGAATTTAGATATATAAATATTATATATAAGATATTAGAAATAAGATAGATATTAGCTAGATATTAGATATAAGAAATTAGACATTAGATATCAGATATAGAGATATTAGATATAAGATATATATTAGATATAGAGATATTAGATATAAGATATTAGATATTGAAATATTAGATATAAGATATTTGATAGATATGAGATAGAGAAATATTTGATTTAAGATATTTGATAGATATTAGATATAGAGATATTATAAATAAGATATTAGATATAGAGATATTAGATATCATTTAGACATTAGATAGAGAGATATTAGATATAGAGGTATTAAATATTAGATATAAGATAGATATTAGATCGACAGATATTAGATAGAGAGATATTAGATACAAGATAATAGATAGATATTATATATAAGATATTAGAAATAAGATAGATATTAGATAGAGAGATATTAGATACAAGATATTAGATAGATATTATATATAAGATATTAGAAATAAGATAGATATTAGATAGAGAGATATTAGATATAAGAAATTAGATATTGAGATATTAGAAATAAGATATTAGATAGACATTAGATAGAGAGATATTAGATATAGAGGTATTAAATATTAGATATAAGATAGATATTAGATCGACAGATATTAGATAGAGAGATATTAGATACAAGATAATAGATAGATATTATATATAAGATATTAGAAATAAGATAGATATTAGATAGAGAGATATTAGATATAAGAAATTAGATATTGAGATATTAGAAATAAGATATTAGATAGACATTAGATAGAGAGATATTAGATATAGAGGTATTAAATATTAGATATAAGATAGATATTAGATCGACAGATATTAGATAGAGAGATATTAGATACAAGATAATAGATAGATATTATATATAAGATATTAGAAATAAGATAGATATTAGATAGAGAGATATTAGATATAAGAAATTAGATATTGAGATATTAGAAATAAGATATTAGATAGACATTAGATAGAGAGATATTAGATATAGAGGTATTAAATATTAGATATAAGATAGATATTAGATCGACAGATATTAGATAGAGAGATATTAGATACAAGATAATAGATAGATATTATATATAAGATATTAGAAATAAGATAGATATTAGATAGAGAGATATTAGATATAAGAAATTAGATATTGAGATATTAGAAATAAGATATTAGATAGACATTAGATAGAGAGATATTAGATATAGAGGTATTAAATATTAGATATAAGATAGATATTAGATCGACAGATATTAGATAGAGAGATATTAGATACAAGATAATAGATAGATATTATATATAAGATATTAGAAATAAGATAGATATTAGATAGAGAGATATTAGATATAAGAAATTAGATATTGAGATATTAGAAATAAGATATTAGATAGACATTAGATAGAGAGATATTAGATATAGAGGTATTAAATATTAGATATAAGATAGATATTAGATCGACAGATATTAGATAGAGAGATATTAGATACAAGATAATAGATAGATATTATATATAAGATATTAGAAATAAGATAGATATTAGATAGAGAGATATTAGATATAAGAAATTAGATATTGAGATATTAGAAATAAGATATTAGATAGACATTAGATAGAGAGATATTAGATATAGAGGTATTAAATATTAGATATAAGATAGATATTAGATCGACAGATATTAGATAGAGAGATATTAGATACAAGATAATAGATAGATATTATATATAAGATATTAGAAATAAGATAGATATTAGATAGAGAGATATTAGATATAAGAAATTAGATATTGAGATATTAGAAATAAGATATTAGATAGACATTAGATAGAGAGATATTAGATATAGAGGTATTAAATATTAGATATAAGATAGATATTAGATCGACAGATATTAGATAGAGAGATATTAGATACAAGATAATAGATAGATATTATATATAAGATATTAGAAATAAGATAGATATTAGATAGAGAGATATTAGATATAAGAAATTAGATATTGAGATATTAGAAATAAGATATTAGATAGACATTAGATAGAGAGATATTAGATATAGATAAAATATTAGATATAAGATATATATATATATATATATATTACATATAAAAAATTAGATATAAGATAGACATTGGTTAGAGAGATATTAGATATTAGATATAGAGATATTAGATATAAGATATTAGATATAGAGATATTAGATATAGGGATATTAGATATTCAAATATTAGATATTTTCATGAAAACACAGCCACAAGTCCTGCCCCTCTTGCATAGCAACCCTATTATAGCGAGTGTTACTAAGGGCGGTATGTGACATGATGATACAATACATGATCAATCCCTGCTCCCATTCCCAGTAATACTAAGGAAAATGGCGTTGATGGTCAGGGGCGGGGCCTCAGGCGCGATTTTCAAGCATCTATGGCTTCCCTCTGGAATCCCTGCAGGGAAGCAATGAAAAGTCGGCAACACTGTATTACATACTACAATTGTCAGCTAGAATCTGATTGGTTGCTATGGGCAACATCTCCACCTTTCCTTTTCTACAGTTTAGTATATCTAGCCCCTAATGTCTTTGGCCCAGATCCAGACTTAAGTTCACTTTAAGTACAATCTCGTACCGTAGTTACGCACTCCCCTCGAACGCATGTAATTTAGCTGATTTACGAGTTCCAAACCCTACCTTAACTTTTCCTTGTGTATCTGCGGTTGTACGTATCGCCTTCTCATACATAACTGCCTAACCCCGCCCAGACCGTACAATTTAAATGCCTCCCTCCGCCCACAATGCGTATTTCCGGCTTGCGTAGGGATGACACGCCCTTTCGTACATAGTTACGAACAAGTTACGTACGATCAAAGTTATGATGCGTAACATCTGCCGTGTGCATGCGCAGTGCGTTCCAACAGCCAAATTTACCCATGCAGCATGCGTAAATTCGCTGTCGTACTTAAGTCTGGATATGGCCCTTTAAGCACACACCATATGCTGTTAGTCATTTTAAATGACAATCTTTTCCAATCTTAATAAACAGTGCTGGGATGAGCACACTCTTCACATTGGTGGCTAATGAACATTAACAGGGCCTGAAGTTTTTATCCTGGTAAATGGTTAGCAGACATTTAAACTGAGTACTGGCAGATAAGGTAGCTAGCTTAAGAACTGTTCGCAACCTTTACATGTGCAGGAGCAGCGATGTCACAGCAGCTCAAACTACTGTATTCTAAACACTTGTACCCTATATTATCTTCACCTTATCTTACTGATGTGGCCAGATAAAGCTGCAATAGGGTTGCATTAAGGTGATATTTTATTTATTACAGAGCTACATTGGAATGTAAAAGTTCTGAACACTTCTGGATTTTACCGTTATAATTCATAAAAATAAAAGGTCTATTTTTAGGTTTATTGGGACTTTATGCTTGGTTGCTGGATTCTTTCTGTTAATGTGTATGACAGCATAGTTGTATAAAGCTGACCTCCGCAGATTTTAGCAAAAATCTTCTCTTATAGTCTGCAGTTATTAATCATTGGCAGCCTAACATTGACAATGCTTTCAGTCACCGACAGACATGCAAAACCAAATCAAATACAAAATAACCTTACTAACCTATAAAGCCATCAAGAAGGCTTCAACCACATATATATCCTCAAGATATATCCTCTCTCTCAAATCTTCACAGGATCTGCAAATCTCTTATTCACTTAATGCTCTGATTCCTGGGTCTTCTCTTGTGCTGCACCCACTCTCTGGAATAACCTGCCTCACACAATAAGATCCTCTACTCTACAAACCTTTATGCGCTCCTTTAAAACTCATTACAAGCTTCTTCCACCTCTTTCTTAACCTTCGTCTACCCTATTTATAAGCACTTTGCTATCTGGTTTCACAGCTGATTTATACAAAATTTTCACATTTTCTCATTTCATACTCAAAATCCCCTAAGTCCTGGTAATAACTCTGCTGTGTGACTGATCATTCACAGCACTGAGCACTGTTACCATACACCCTGTCTCTCTCCATAGTAATATCCCCTCAGTCCTGGTAGTAACACTGCTTTGTGACTGACCATACAGAGTACTGGGCACTGTTACCATACAGCCTGGCTGCTCCATTGTGTGACATATACTGTAGCACTTCCTGTTATGTATCAATCCCCAATGCCCTATAGAGTGTCAACCCAGCCTGATGGTTACTCCATGGTTGCCGACTTTTGGCAGCTTCTCTCCGGGAGATCCCGGAGAGAAGCTTGCGATGCTTGCAGGGGGCGGGGCTTAATGACGCGATTTATGCAAATCGGGTCATTAGGCTCCGCTATGCAAATCACGTCATTAGGCTCTGCCCCCGGCTCATACTGCCCCGTTTTTTAATTGAAATAGGGGTCGGGATGGGGCTTGATGTCGCAAATTGCATCATCAAGTCCCTTCCTGTGCCTAGCAACACTGTGTTGCTAGGCAGGGGGGCAGGACTTGAGGCCGTGGTTTCAGTAAAACCACGGGCCTCAAGTCACTTGCGGGAGATTTGCTGGCTCTCCCGGGATACCGGGAGTACTGCCCGAATTTTGGGAGTCTCCCGGACATTCCGGGAGAGTCGGCAACCCTGGGTTACTCCCAGTCTTATTTTATAATGATTTAATATTGTAATATGTTACATAATATGCTGATAAACACAACTGTTACTGGGAACAGTGACTTGGTAAATATTTTCACACTTCGTCACTTTAGAGTCTGATACCTCTGTGTTTCCCCCTTGGTAAATTTAAATAAAGCTAATTTCTAACTAACACTCTGATAGTTGAGAAGGAAACCAAGGAGGATTAGGAGTAGAGGTTGAAGCGGAGTCTCTTTCTTGACGCCTCTCCCTGAAGCGTCGGTCAATACGAATGGCTAGTTGCATAAGTCTTTCCAGGGAATCAGGAGGTGAATACTGTACAAGGGCATCCTTGACTTGGTCTGTGAGACCTATGCGGTACTGGCTTCGGAGTGCTGGGTCGTTCCATAGACTGTCCGCAGACCATCTCCTAAACTCGGCGCTGTATTCCTCTGCCGAGCGACGACCCTGACGAAGGCTACGCAGCTGAGATTCAGCGGATGCTACCCGATCTGGATCGTCGTATAGAAGTCCAAGAGCGCTGAAGAAGAGATCCACAGACGAGAGGGCCGGATCACCTGCTGGAATTCCAAAGGCCCAGGACTGGGGGACCCCCTGGAGTAGAGAAATAACGATCCCCACCCGTTGAGCTTCTGTTCCAGATGATACAGGCCGTAAGCGGAAATAAAGCTTACAACTTTCTTGAAAGTTCCGAAAAGACTTACGATCTCCAGAGAAACGATCCGGAAGATTGAGCTTAGGTTCAACAACTGTGCGTTGCTGAGGTTCCTGAGCCGCTTGGGTTGCTGCCTCATGGGCGGCTAGACGCTCCGAGAGACCCTGGACCACTTGAGAGACAGTCTGGATCTGGTTGGCCAGAATCTGAGCGGGGCTTGGGTTCGTGGGTTCCATTGGGAACGGGAGCTCAATGTATGTGGGCTGGTTATTCTGTTAGGATACCCTGGGTTACCTTAGGTGAGTACCAGAGTGACCTCAGAGTGAGAGAGAGAGAAAAGGAGCGAACACTCACCGGAGCGTAGAGCCTGAAAGGTCGGACCGGGTGTTCGCCAGAGCCCCTGATGGTGGGGTGGGAGTCTCCCGGACATTCCGGGAGAGTCGGCAACCCTGGGTTACTCCCAGTCTTATTTTATAATGATTTAATATTGTAATATGTTACATAATATGCTGATAAACACAACTGTTACTGGGAACAGTGACTTGGTAAATATTTTCACACTTCGTCACTTTAGAGTCTGATACCTCTGTGTTTCCCCCTTGGTAAATTTAAATAAAGCTAATTTCTAACTAAAACTTTGATAACATTTATTTTCAAACTTTTTCATGAAAAAAACAGGAACTTTTTGGATGAAGCTGAAAAGAAACTTTTACTGTGCAGATTTCCCCTGTTTGTATAAAAAAAAAATATATGTAATTTTAATTAATTGTGAACATTTACATAAATACTGTGTATGAAGTAATCTAACACATGGAGGACAATGAGCAGCATTTTCTATAACCCTTCTCTCCTTATGTGGTAAAATATTATGCTTTAAGCTATGAATGACTAAAATCAAGTTTTATTATATAGTTGCATCATTGTTTTCATATGTTTAGAATTGTTTGGTGAAAGTCAATGGTCAGTAGAGTGTTATGTAAGCAATCTTAACCAAAGACATATGTACCTATTAGATGATCAGTTGCAAAAAGTTTTTTGTATACTGACATTTAAGCTGCAATCACTTCGGGTCAGGCATCAGACCTATGTGTGCTGTCACTCTTACTGTACTTCATGCAATAATATGTGACTTATCATGGGGAAATTAAAGTGTTAAATCTGTAAATTTCCCACACACGCTTATTGCAACATACTTCAAATGGGGGCAGCCATCTGCTTGACTTTGTGTGTGTGTGACCCTTGGTGCAAACAATAGCTTAAGATGTAAGCTGTAAATCATAATCAGTAATATAAACATGGGATAAAGCAGTAAAGGACTAGAGTTCTTTAGTAGAGCACAATGTGGTACATACGTAAACATGAATGGGATAGTGTTGAGACAATAAAGGGTATTTGACAGCTTTTCTGGAATGTCAGGGGGGCTCGTGAGTTTTGGCCAGTTCTCGGGACTCCAGTGAGGGCTGACTCTTACTGTGAGTCAATGGAACTCAGGGGTGGGGCTCAATAATATGTGTTACTGGAAATCATGTGTTTGTGGCTCCACCCCCTGCCTTGCAATATATCATAGCAGCAGGAGATGGGGCTTCATAATGCAGTTATTTGACAATAATGGCCCTTTTACACCAATCTATGGACCCAGGAATTACCCTTGTTGGGTGTTGGTGTGAATGGGTAAACTCAGGCCTGGAGCCCTGGGTCCGTGACCCTGGTCGATATCAGGGTTATTCCCAGGACGGTCTAAGCCTCGCTGCAGTATGAAAGGGGGAACCCAGGTTATTCCACCCGGGTTCCATTAAAAGTGCCAAAAAGGGGGATGGGAATCACTGTCTGCCTTTGCCTCTGGGATTTACCCAGGTTATAGCTGATATATGAACAGCTGCAACATGGCTATAAGCCATGTTCATTATCCCAGGTGTGACCCAGAATTTTGGTGTTAAAGAGGTATAAAAGACACTATGCGGCCACCCAGTCTGGAGTGGAACCGTTGGTTACTCTGCATAGAACGCTGCCCAGTTCAACTGAACATGTGCTCTCCCTAAGCTGTTTCTGCCCTTCAGATCTGAGCTTGAAAATAAGAATAAAACAGGTGGAAAGTTACACCTGGCAAAAACATTTAGAATTTTAGGGAGAGTCAAATAAATGTTAATCTTTGCATGCAGGGAGAAAACTTTGCTTTTGCTTACTGCACACAGATACTGATCGGCTTTACTTTTACACTGTTATTTAGACTTGGGATAGGAAACATCACCTCTTATCTCTAATACCGGTCGCAACAGATGAAATTTGCCTCCGCTGCAATCATCAGGTGTAACTTTCCTATCTATTTCCTCTTAATGGGCCTGATCCAGACTTCCCCTCTCATGTACAAAGTTCTGGGCACTTAGCTTAAGTCCTCAGCACTAATCTGCATCCCCCCAGACCCGGGTTTTTGGCCAAAAACCTGAGTATTTGGTGTTGATGTGACAGAGTGTGACAGAGGTACGAGACTCTCCTGGAAGATAGATCTAAGTGCTGGAAAGAAAGCAGTAACGTTCTCTTGCTTGTATTGTGATCTGTAATCTAAGCCATTGTTATTTTTTGTCTATTCAGCATAATGTACGTGTCAAACAATTAACGTTTCTGGCAGGAATCCTATTGGAAGGTGAGAACCAACTGACTAGTTTAGAATGACTCTGTCCAGACCTGAGATTAGCATTTATAGTTACACATATATTATCCAGCAATGGAATTTGAACTTGGTCTTAAATCAATCAATATTGCAGGAAGTTAATAAAGGAAAAAATCTTGTAGGACCGTGTTCACAGATGCGATTTTGCATTGTTCTCCGTGCGTATATTTAGAAGTGGACTAACTGCGCATGCATAGTAACCTTTTCCACGCAAGTTACGTAGGATTTAGGAACGGAAGACCATTAGGCGCGGACTTCTGAATCGTAATTAGTCACATACGTGCGGAGGGACGTGGTTATCATCCGTACGTGCGGATTTTCAAGAAAGTGGGCAGGGGGCATTTAAATGGGGCGCGGTTAGTAATATACGTATGTTACAACACACGTATAGTTAAGGTTGCCCTATGAAAGTCACCGAAAATCTGTCCGTGTCAGGGGAGTATCATGCGTGTTGTCTTGCCACGCACGTGCGTAGATTTGTGTACTTTATACACACGGATCTGTGAATACGGCTCGTAGTCACTATGCAGATATTTGAATGCAGGAACAGTGCAGCTGGATCAGGGTTGGTGTTAGTGTTCGCCCCCCATCCTCCCCGCCCTGTGAACTTTAGATTTGTGCCCTTCAGTTTAACAATTTATAATTTAACACCAGCGACCGCCCTAGATTGTAGCGAGCATCGTCATAAAA
>WWET01001404.1:146978-158124 GCA_011038615.1 Limnodynastes dumerilii | reverse complement strand
GACCCTAAGACTCCCCTCCCCGCAGCCTGACCCTAAGACACCCCTCCCTGCAGCCTGACCCAAGACTCCCTTCCCCGCTGCCTTACCCTAAGACTTCCCCCCACCCCGCAGCCTGACCCAAGACTCCCCTCCCTGCAGTCTGACCCTAAGATTCCCTTCCCCAAACCCTGACCCTAAGACTTTTTTTCCCGTAGCTTGACCCTAGTACTCACCTCCAGTCCGGTGCATGCGGTGGGTTCTGGCGTGCGGTGGCGATTTCAGAATAAATGAATAGGTGAGTGTGAGAACAGCATGCCTACCCATTCATTCACAAAAATTTCGAAATAGAGACAGCGAAAAATAAGAATTCAGCTGCCTATATTTCTAAAATACTAGTAATGGACAGGTGACTGCATCCCAATAAAAGAAAGCAAATCATAGTCACTACTAAACATTACAGACAGCGTAACCTCCCTTCTATCAGCTGTTCTGTGTAACAGCCGCAACGGCTGGTATAAAACCCTACGATTGGCAGCAGTGCACTGCAGCGGGGTTGAGGGGGTTGAGCATCTCTCCAGCCTAGCGCTGGTCGGCACCACATCCCCCCATGGACCTCTTTGTGTTCTGTATGCAGAAACAGCCACCTAGGGGCAGAATGTGACAGGTGTAGGCCCCATAGCGATGAAGCATGGTGGGTCTGAGTGCACCTGTCTACATCAAAGAAGCTGTCAGAGGCTGACAGCTTAAAACAGCGCTCTTTGCTCTGTGTATGAGTGCTGAGCACTCTATATACCGGTAAATGCCTTGCGAGCGGCAGTCATATATGGAGCGCCGAGCGCTGTTATAAGCCATCAGCCCCATGTCATGCTTTCTGCATGCATGGGGCCAGATTTACTAAACTGCGGGTTTGGAAAAGTGGAGATGATGCCCATAGCAACCAATCAGATTCTAGCTCTCACTTTCCTGTTATTACATACTAGAGAATGTCAGCTAGAATCTGATTGGTTGCTATAGGCAACATCTCCACTTATCCCAGTTTAGTAATCTGGCCCATGGTGTAGAAAATGGACGCATTTCACACATCTGGATCCAGCCCAATAAGATTAATTTACACAAATGTTTAATGCACGGGTTGGGGGAGGATAGATCAGCAAACGTTCAGCTTTTGTATTTGACTGGAGGATTTAGTTTGGACTCGTAACGATTCTTATATTCTCTGACTTCTGTGGTTAATTAGAGACTGTAAACAGATCTGTTTATGGCATCAAAGTGTTGTTTGTTACATGTCATGAACTAGTTCATCTTAATCCAACATTTCTTAAAATAGAAGAAAATAACAAGCATTCCTTTGAGGTCCGGGCCAGGGTTTACTGTGTGCTGCAAAGCAGATAAAACACAGCGACATGGGATTTTGGGTCAATGAGTTTTCTGGTTCTGACTATTAGGGATTATTGTGCTCTTGGAATTTATGGGTTTTGGTTTTTTAAATAAAACAGACGGAAAAATGATTAACATTAATAATTAAATAAGAAAAGTGTTGACGCTTATATATATATATATATATACAATACTTTGCAGTAGTTTTTGTGTGTGGCCAAGCACTTTTTCATACTGTACCTCACAACACTGAGAATCCCAAAAGTGAGATAATATAAGTCCCGCCCCCTGTCCCATCCAAACACCAAACAATTGACCATATTTGGTCAAAACGCCACCCATGTTCATATAAATTCCACCCTTTAGCAGCCCACAAATGAGTCCCACCTTAAAAGGGTCAGTTGGGAGGTTTCCTCCCTATTCAATAATACAACTGTTGTCAGGTGCTTTCCAAGGTGTCCAATGGAGATAACTTTCCATGATGCGATTTTCAGTAAAAGCTACATACAGAAAACGCTTACCCACATTAAAAGTATTGCAACAATTCTAATATTTATACATATGTGTTCATTTTTATTTATAGCATAGTACATGGTTGCCGACTCTCCCGGAATGTCCGGGAGACTCCCGAAATTCGGGCAGTACTCCCGGTATCCCGGGAGAGCCAGCAAATCTAGATTCTAGCTCTCACTTTCCTGTTATTACATACTAGAGAATGTCAGCTAGAATCTGATTGGTTGCTATAGGCAACATCTCCACTTATCCCAGTTTAGTAATCTGGCCCATGGTGTAGAAAATGGACGCATTTCACACATCTGGATCCAGCCCAATAAGATTAATTTACACAAATGTTCCATGCACGGGCTGGGGGAGGATAGATCAGCAAACGTTCAGCTTTTGTATTTGACTGGAGGATTTAGTTTGGACTCGTAACGATTCTTATATTCTCTGACTTCTGTGGTTAATTAGAGACTGTAAACAGATCTGTTTATGGCATCAAAGTGTTGTTTGTTACATGTCATGAACTAGTTCATCTTAATCCAACATTTCTTAAAATAGAAGAAAATAACAAGCATTCCTTTGAGGTCCGGGCCAGGGTTTACTGTGTGCTGCAAAGCAGATAAAACACAGCGACATGGGATTTTGGGTCAATGAGTTTTCTGGTTCTGACTATTAGGGATTATTGTGCTCTTGGAATTTATGGGTTTTGGTTTTTTAAATAAAACAGACGGAAAAATGATTAACATTAATAATTAAATAAGAAAAGTGTTGACGCTTATATATATATATATATATACAATACTTTGCAGTAGTTTTTGTGTGTGGCCAAGCACTTTTTCATACTGTACCTCACAACACTGAGAATCCCAAAAGTGAGATAATATAAGTCCCGCCCCCTGTCCCATCCAAACACCAAACAATTGACCATATTTGGTCAAAACGCCACCCATGTTCATATAAATTCCATCCTTTAGCAGCCCACAAATGAGTCCCACCTTAAAAGGGTCAGTTGGGAGGTTTGCCGTTTCCTCCCTATTCAATAATACAACTGTTGTCAGGTGTTTTCCAAGGTGTCCAACGGCGATAACTTTCCATTATGCGATTTTCAGTAAAAGCTATATACAGAAAACGCTTACCCACATTAAAAGTATTGCAACAATTCTAATATTTATACATATGTATTCATTTTTATTTATAGCATAGTAACTAAAGTTTGGAATAGAACTCACGTGTGTAAGTTATTTACAGCTTAAAATCTATTGCTATATTTGTAATGACAATGAGCTGGTTCCAGAATTTGAAGATAAGAGGAAAACAGGTGGAAATTTACAACTGGAAAAACCATGCTGGATTGGAGTGGAGGTAAAATGAATTTTGTTGCTAACAGTATTAAGGCTAGGGTTAGATTTACTAAACTACGAAAAGGGAAGAATAGAGATGTTGGGCCGGATCCTAAACAACGCCCGTCACGTCAGTGTTCAGATTCACTTCTGACAGTGGGGGGTGCATGGGGCCTGCACTCCCCGCTCCATAAGACCCCCCCTTAGGTCAGGATCCGGCCTGTTGTCCCTAGCAACCAATCATCTTCTAGCTGATATTCCCTAGTCTAATATGTAATAGGAAAGTGAGAGCTAAAATATGATTGGTTGCTGTTGGCAACATCTCCATTTTGTCCTTTTCTGCGGTTTAGTAAAGCTAGCCCTTAGAGTTGAGAGGTGATGTTTCTTAGCTCAAGTCTAAATAACAGTGTAACAGTAAAGCTGGTCAGTGTCTGTGTGCAGTAAGCAAAAGCAAGGTATTCTCCCTGCATGCAAAGAACTATTTAATTTGACCCACCTCCCCTGAAATTCAACATGGTTTTGCCCAGGTGTAAATTTCCACCTTGTTTACCTCTGGATCTAATCCAAACCCCCTAAAATGCAATACAACATTCCTTCCCATGTATGAATATATATGAAAGTAGTAAACTATTCATTCTAAAACTTGAGTGTATCTGCAACCAGTCAGTAATTAGAGGCTACCACGCTGCTAATTTATAACCAGTGTACCAGTTTGCTAGCCTGGAGTCTTAAAACATGTGATGCAGTCCAATGTCATTGGTGATCGCAAAGGATTCTGGGAATTTAACTGATTTTATTTTGGCACCTTGTGCCAATACAATACACTTAAAATTTACAATCATTTGTTTTGGTTACGTAAGCTAGCCACATAACCCCTGATTTGTAAATTCAACATCACCATACATAAAAGAAAAGTTAATTATCAGTGAAAAAACAACATGAATTTGAGACATGTTCAGACTACTCCCAGTTATTAAAGGATTAAAAAGTGTATTTTTCACCCTAGAGTCGTATATCTTAAACTGAACTTTGGTCCCATACTGCGGTACATAATGTTATAACTGAAGGTGGTGCCCCTTTGGATAATATATGACTGACAGGTAGATGAATGCAGGCTTGTCACCACCTTTAATCTAACTCTAACTAATTGTGCCTCTAGTGTTTTACTGACCAAAACAAGACACCAGAGGTCAGCTAGTAAGTCCTGATTACCAACATGTCACTATCTGCTAGTTATCTTGGGGGCCTATTTTTTTTATGTAACACTCAGTTTTGGTCCAGAGTTGCGTGTTTCCGCTAAAAAAAAAACGCAACTCTGGATAGGACATGGTAGAAATGGCATAGTTGAAAACAAGCTAACAGAGATGAGGGGATGCAGTTCCAAAATAGAGACAGCTGAAAACAAATTTCCAGCTGTCTCTATTTTGAAAATAGCGCTAATTAGAAGTTTTTGTTAATGATTGTGTAAGAATGCCGAATAGCATACTTATCCATTCATTCAGAAACCTCCGCTGCAGACAGGTAAATATTACAGGGGAATCTCTGGGGAGTTTTATGGTTAGGCTGCAGAGAAGGGAGTCTTAGGGTTAGGCTGCAGAGAGGGGACTCTTAGGGTCAGGCTGCAGTGAAGGGAGTCTTAGGATCAGGCTGCAGGGATGGGAATCTTAGGGTTAGGTTACAAGGAAGGGAGTCTTCGGGTCAGGCTGACATTCAGATTGCAGTGAAACAGATCATCACAGTGCCCCTCCTCCCCCTCCTCCCTCCTAATCAAAACAATTGAAGCGGGATACAGGCACGTAACCTTCATGTACCTGCATCACATCAATTAGCAGAGAGTACAACCCACGCGCCGCTGAGGATTTGTAAGATCAGAGGAGGAGGCAAGTGTTTTATCTAAAATTTTTTACAGAAATCTATAAAATGTTTATTTATACAGGAGAGTGTGTGTTTACGCGCTTGTGTGTGTATATGTGTATATGTATGTGTGTGTGTATATGTTTGTGTGTGTGTATACGTATATATATATGTGTGTGTGTGTGTGTGTGTGTGTGTGTGTGTGTATGAATATGTGTGTGTATGTATATGTGTGTGTATGTGTATGTGTGAGTGTATGTATATATGTGAATGTATGTATATGTGTGAGTGTATATGTGTTTGTGTGTGTGTGTATATATGTGTGTGTGTATATGTGTGAGTGTATGTATATGTATATGTGTGAGTGTATGTCTATGTGTGTGTGTATGTATATGTGTGTATGTATATGTGTGAGTATATGTATATGTGTGAGTGTATGTATATGTGTGAGTATATGTATATGTGTGAGTGTATGTATATGTGTGTATGTATATGTGTGTGTGTATGTATATGTGTGAGTGTATGTATATTTGTGTGTGTATGTATATGTGTGAGTACATGTATATGTGTGAGTGTATGTATATGTGTGTGTGTGTGTGTGTGTATGTATATGTGTATGTATGTGTGAGTGTATGTATATGTATATATGTGTGTATGTATATGTGGGAGTGTATGTATATGTGTGAGTGTATGTATAAGTGTGTGTGTATGTATGTAAATGTGTGAGTGTATGTATATGTGTGTGTATGTATATGTGTGAGTGTATGTATAAGTGTGTGTATATTAGTGATGTGCACCTGCCCATTTTTCGTGTTTTGGTTCTGGGTTTTATTTTCGTGTTTTGGTTCTAATTTATTTTTTTTAATCATAAAAACTAAAATTACAGAATTTGGGGGGGTGTTTGTTCCTGCAGTATTATTAACCTCTATAACATTAATTTCCACTAATTTCCAGTCTATTCTGAACACCTTACAGCTCACAATATTGTTTTTTATCCATTTTAGGCCAAAAGGTTGGCTGGATGACTAAGCTCAGCGACAGAAGTCACTCTGTGATTGCCACACAAATCTGTCCACAAAAAAGACAATCAGTCACGCACTGAGGTAAGGCATAGCACAACCACAGTATAGCAGTGCCCCTATACAATACACAGCCCCTACACAGTACACAGCCCCTATACAATACACAGCCCCTATACAGTACACAGCCTCTATACAGTACACAGCCCCTATACAATACACAGCCCCTACACAGAACACAGCCCCTATACAATACACAGCCCCTACACAGAACACAGCCCCTATACAATACACAGACCCTATACAGTACACAGCCCCTACACAGAACACAGCCCCTATATAGTACACAGCCCCTACACAGAACACAACCCCTATACAATACACAGCCCCTATACAGTACATAGCCCTTATACTGTACACATCCCCTATACAATACACAGCCCCACGTGGCAGCCCCTTGTCACATAGCACTGCAGCCAAACCCTCAGTTACTCTATCACATGTATCCAGCCCCCCAGTATCACCCATCATGTCTCCAGATCCCCAGAATCCCCCATCATATGTCTCCAGACCACCAGTAACCCCATTACATGTCTCCAGCCCCTTAGTATCCCCCTATCATATGTCTCTAGCCCCCCCAGTATCACCCATCATGTTTCCAGCTCGCAGAATCCCCCATCATATGTCTCCAGACCGCCAGTAAGCCCATCACATGTCTCCAGCCACTTAGTGTCCCCCATCATGTCTCCAGCCCCCAGCCATGCTCGGATCCCAATGTTCGGGCGGATTCAGTTCTCAGAGAACCAAACCCTCTCACCTCTAGTGTATATGTATGTATTTGTGTATATGTGTATATGTATGTGTGTATATGTAAGTGTGTATACATATGTGTGTTTATATGTATGTATTTGTGTATGTGTTTGTATATGTATGAGTGTGTATATGTATGTGCGTGTATGTATATTATATTATATTATATTATGCTTGGGATAAATATAAGGGTATCCTAAATTGTAAACCAAATTGAGGGTAAATAGGGTCTAGGGTCAGTATAGGTTTAAATAAACAAATGGGCAGACTAGATGGGCCATGTGGCTCTTATCTGCCATCATTTTCTATGTTTTTATGTGTATGTGTGGGTATATGTATGTGTGTATATATGTGTATATGTGTGTGTGTATATGTATGTGTTTGTGTGAGTGTATGTATATGTGTGTGTGTATATGTATTTGTGTGTGTAAATGTATGTATTTGTGTGTGTGTATGTATTTGTGTGTGTGTGTGTGTGTGTGTATGTATGTGTGTGTGTGTGTGTGTGTATGTATGTATATGTGTGTGTGTGTATGTATATGTGTGTGTGTGTATGTGTGTATATATGTGTATGTGCATGTATGTGTGTGTGCGTGTTTGTGTTGGGTATTTGGAAGCCCCCTCCTTACAAAATCCTACATTTGCCACTGCTGTACTTGCACAGATATGGTAACATATATGGTCATGTATCTGCATTTAGCTTGGCTGCTTTGTGACCACATTTGCCATAGGCATCCTGCGTACCTTTGGACTGCACTCAGCCCGCTCAGGATTTGTGCCCACATATATGACCATGCACACTGTGTCCTAATTTGCGTGCATATCTGGATCATGCCCTCTCTCTGTCATAAAACGCGTGTGTTACTGTGTGAGAGACTGCCTATCAATGGCACTCTCAATAGTGGCAGCCGTCTGTTCAGCCTCCTTCTCAGTGTCCTGTGTCTCTCTGGCGGTGTCTCGTGCCAAGCTCTGGTGCATGGGTGCCGCCATCTTTGATTTGGTCATCTGACGTGCCCAGCCAACCAGATTCAAGCTGTGTTCACCACATGACCAGGCCATCCAATCCTGGCCAGAGGTGCTCTATTTAAGTCAGCAGCACAGTGTAAACTGTGCCAGAACCACTTGTCTATTCAAGGTGCTTGGCTGCTACTGAGCAGCGCTGTAGAAAACCTCAGATAGCCTGTCAAGCCTGTCAAGTCCAGATCCAGTCCAGGTCAAGTCTAGTCTAGTCTACTCAAGTCCTACCTTCCCATCATCTACATTGCATAGTTTATGAGCAGGCCTTACATAAGGCCCTCCAGCTTCCGCTATACTGCTGACAAACTATCACATCCTCGGGAATCCAGACTGGACACCCCAACCAGTCAGTCCGTGATACTATTTACTAACCAAATAGAGTACTATCCATGAGCAGAAATAGCCATGCCCTTAAGCAAGGGCCCTGGCAGATCTCACTGGGGCCCTATCACTTGGTGCCAGTGCAATGCTCAGCACTGTCCTCTACTGGATTTTGGGTCCTTTTGCCGACAGAAGGCAGCACTAAACTGCCAAACTGATAACAAGTTATATATAAACAACACTCAGGGCCTCTGTGTGCTGATTGCTTTCTATAAAGAACCTGCCAGCAGTTGACAGCTTAGAGTGTTGCTCCTGATTGGCGTCTCCTCTATGAATATAGGTGGGAGGTGCTTTTCTATACTGTCCCCTCAAAGTGGACCCATAGCATTCACCATGCACCCAATATCCTTAGCAGGACCGCCATCAGGGGGTTAACGCTTAGAGGGAGGCCCCAAACGACAGACAGATTAGTACAGAAAAATGTAAGCTTTTCTATAAATTACAAGTATTTCAATTTTTGGCCACTAGAGGCCGCCCATCAGTGATCTGCTCCAACTCTCCTTTTATTCCCATTCTTCGATCCCACCCCAGATCACTGCAGATGACCTGGACTGATCAGAAGAAATGGCTGTGTGGTCTGGCTCAGAGCGTGGTAAGCTCACATTTGCCATTTGCCCACATTGCCGTCCCACTGATAACAGACTCGTCTAAACTGTGCAGGTTAAGTTTCTCTTCAATACCGCTTTCATAATTTTGACCTACAGAGTGTCACTCAGCAATCTTTGCTAGTTCTGCCAAGGAGCTTTGATGGGTACATTATTAGGTAGGTAAAATAATGAATGTTCAGGGAGGAGGTGAATATAGGAATAAGCATACGTTCCAAATCTCCCTGAATATCTAAGAGACTTACAAACTTCCTGCAATGCTCTCAAAATCCAAAAAAGCAGACCAGGACCTGTTCTACAGAATGTAAATGCTATTTTCGAAAGCTCATTTTCGTCTGTCTTTAGTACAAAAATATATCTAATTAAATGTTTTTTCTAATATATGGGTAAGCACGCCAAATTAATTTTTTGGCATGCTTACCCATTCATTGACTTTCCGAAACCTAGGGCACCCAACGGAACACCCGCCACAGAAACGCAGGTTAGTTTTCAAGGGGAGTCTTAGGGTCAGGCTGTGGAGAGGGGAGTTTTAGGGTCAGGCTGTGGAGAAGAAAGTCTTAGGGTCAGGCTGTGGGGAAGGGAGTCTTAGGGTCAGGCTGCGGGGAAGGGAGTCTTAGGGTCTAGGAATTGCCACAGGTCTCCCTCATCACTTTCATAACATCCCCGCTCACTTGGAAATTATGCAGAGACACTGTATGGTAAATTACCACGGGCAGCTATGAGCACCATTTGAATCCTTTCTGCTGCTTATTAATTTGAAAAGCTTGTTTCAGTGCACTATTTGAATTCTTTCTGCTGCTTATTATTTTGAAAAGCTTGTTTCAGTGGATGCGCTTAATGGATGGGACTGCACTATATATGCTGTCTATTTTGTGCTGAGATTAAAATTTAAATATAGATACTTGTTTTAAGTTGGGCTAAGAGGGGTTAATCCCCTTCTACTCAGATCGGCATTATTTATTGAAGTGGATATATTTCTCGGTACATGGATATGTTATAGGGCCACTGCAATAATCTGGCACTCTACGTTTTATTGTGTTTATTCATTTTTTATTTTTTATTTTAATATCTGGTACCAGATTGATTGTTTATTGTGTTAATAAATTGTATAAATTAAATTAGAAGGCTTAATTAGAATTATTATTATTTTTGCTATATTTTAGTTTAATTATTTATTTATAATATTATACATTTTATTTTCCTAAATTTTATTATGTTATTTATTTAATTCTATTGCTACCTCTCTATCACAGCGCTGGAATCTTTTCCTTTAAGTTTCTCTTCAATACTGCGTGCATCATTTTGACCTACAGAGCGTCACTCAGCAATCTTTGCTAGTTCTGCCAAGGAGCTTTGATGGGTACATTATTAGGTAGGTAAAATGATAATTGTTCAGGGAGGAGGTGAAGATAGGAATAATAATACGTCCCAAATCTCCTTGAATATCTAAGACTCTTACAAAATTCCTGCAATGCTCTCAAAATCCAAAAAAGCAGACCAGGACCTGTTCTACAGAATGAAAATGCTGTTTTCGAAAGCTCATCTTGGCTGCAGGGAAGGGAGTCTTAGGGCCTCATTTACTAAGGTCGATTTTTTTTACAGAGATTCAACATCGATCATCATTGCTGGGTTTGGGCAGCGATTTTTTAGCAAAATTTGATGCATTTACTATGCCCGAATTTTTGCCATCGATGTTGAATCGCCGTCAATGTTGATCGATTTTAAAATGGAAAAATCCCCATGCTTTTCTATTGAAAAGCATGGCGATTCTCCATCTTAAAATCCCCATTCATTTTCCTATCACTGTTTGTCAATTGTCAACTTCATTTGCAGATCTTCGTTCCATGTCGCAGAAGGATGCTTGTCACCTTGCTTGCAGATGTTCCTCCGGTGCTGGCAGCAGGTCTTCAGCCTCTTCTGGCCCTTTCCGCATCGCAGCCCTTCTTCCTCCTCGGTGTCCCCGCTCCTAATGACAGGTCTGTCGCTAGAGGGCCCCCTTTTATAAAAAAATTGACATCATAAACATGAGGGGAATCTAGTGCAAATGAAGCTGACAATCCAAGCAAGTCATCCCAAGACAGATAACTGCTAAACGGTGAGTCTCGTCATTGATTTATTATTGTCATATACATTACACATGCAAAATACACTTTAGGGGACATTGTAATATGGTGGCCACCATTTTAATCTAGCGACACAGTAAGGGACATTTTGTACACATTTTATTCTGGGTTTTACATGTAGGGTTAGGTCATTTAATATT
>WWET01001404.1:90700-107821 GCA_011038615.1 Limnodynastes dumerilii | reverse complement strand
TGATTGGTTGCTATGGGCAACATCTCCGCTTTTCCAAACCCGCAGATTAGTAAATCTGGCCCCTGGAGAGATCCGCTAGAGCAAGCCTCACCAACCTTTGGCTCTTCAGGTGTTGTGAAACTACGAGTCTTTACCTAAATAGACATAGCTGATACCTACTCGTAGTTTAAGAACACCTGGAGAGCCACTGGTTGACCAGGCCTGCGGGAGAGCTTGCCTCGTATTATCCAGTCTCCCAACAATCAGGCGGCAGGTGTTGTATGTGAACTCAAAGTTTAGAGCGCCAACAGATAACCTTTAGTGCTGGTAAGATTAACTGATCCACATGCTCCAAAGCAGAGCAATGTCAGAGCGGAGGAGAGAGTATAGACAGAGCGGAGGAGAGAGTATAGACAGAGCGGAGGAGAGAGTATAGAGTTTTCCAATTTTCGTCCACGGAAATTTCCAAAGGTCCTGTGGTCTGGATGGGTATACTGAAGGAAATGCTTATACCCATGGGTGTAGCTATAATGGGTGCAGGGTGTGCAGTGCACACGGGCCCCTCAGAACAGGAGGCCATGTGGCATTCATCCTGCACCCAGGGCTGGTGGGGGAAGAGGGACCATTTGGCATCTATTTCTAAGATCTTCTGGAGGGAAAAAATAGATGCCGAATGAGCCCCCCCCTTCTCCTGTGGTGGGACTGTCCCTATTCGCAGGCCAAAATGGGGCGGGGCTTACAGCGCAGTTAGGTCCGTCCCTTTTGTGGTCTGCAAATTGGGACTGTCTTGTCTTAGGTAAGGGGGGGGCATGTACAAATCCTGCACAAGGGCCCCCTTACTTCTTAAAACGCCGCTGCTTATACCATAATGTGACTAACCCCATCCCACCCCTCAGGTAGAAGTGTCATCTGTACCAGATTTTAAGATCTGATACACGTCCCGAATGTATCTACTCATCCTCAAAAGCGTATGGGTTACCACACCCACTGTGCACAAAACAGTTGGCACGTCTGGATTACTCCACCCAAATCCCATCATCCAAATCCTCACCTTTACTTTAAAGTATGATAATAAAATGAACTCACATGCATGTACACATTGTCACAGATCGGATGATTGGATCAGTCGGTGTTGCTGTATCAATGTGCAAATTGGAAAAGTGGACATTTTCCTTGATGAGTCACAATGGGGTTACATGTGCCGCTGCGAAAATGGCATTTTTGACATTTCACAGCTGACAGCTAATTGTTGACTTTTGTCTGTTTCAAAAACATCAGAAACTATAAATTTATGCCGCAGACCTGCCAAAGGACCCAATGGTTCCCGACACTCCAACAGGTTAGTGCAGAGAAGGGTATGTAGTGTAGCAGGTTAGTCTTAGGGTTGGGCTGCAGGGAGGGGATGGATTGGATAAGGGGAGACTTAGGGTTAGGCTGCGTGGAAGGGATGGAGCCTAGAAGGGGAGACTTAGGGTTAGGCTGTGGGAGGGGATGGAGCCTAGAAGAGGAGACTTAGGGTTAGGCTGTGTGGAAGGGATGGAGTCTAGAAGGAGAGACTTAGGGTTAGGTTGTAAGGAGGGGATGGAGCCTAGAAGAGGGAGGCTTAGGCTGCCTGGAGGGGGTGGAGCCTAGAAGGGGAGACTTAGGGTTAGGCTGCCTGGAGGAGATGAATGGGAGAAGGGGAGACTTATGGGGAATGGATGGACCCTAGAAGGGGAGACTTTGGGTTAGGCTGCAGGTAGGGGATGGATCGGATAAATGGAAGGTTAAGGTCAGGATGCGGGGAATGGAGAGTTAAGGTAATAGAAGAGGAGGGTTAGGCTGAGGATTAACATAAGGGTTAGGGTTGCGAAAATAGAGATTGGTGCTTACCTGTCTGCATCAGGGCAGGAACATTCGATGATGCTCCCTCCTCAGAAACAGGGTGTCGTAAATGGCCGTTTTACTAGCAGCGAACCACCATCGTCAGAATGTATTAGCACAGATCTGCATGCACCCCATAGCATTTTAAAAGCGGATGTCATGTGACTGAACAACATGGAGGAAGAGCAAAATTTGGACATTTTGATCTTTGGTTGTTTTTGAGGCAATTAAAATGGTAATTTTACTAAAAAACAAATCTGTAATGTGTGGTATATTTTACTATCCTACATGCCTGATTTTGCTTTTAAGAAAATTGCTCTTCATCAAATTCAGCCATCAAAATCACATTTTTTGCAAACCTGCTGGTTACTAAAGTAGTCTTTATTTATACTCTGCGGTGAGGATACAATGACTCAGGAAAATTACCGGTGTACTTTAATCCCGGAATTATTAAAGCATCCCCAAAACAAGCAGAGGCAGATCGTTTATTCACAGACTAGACAAACGCACATACTTCATGTGTTAGTAACAGCTGTCAGAGCCTGCTACCTGGTTACTGCTTGGCTACTGTTCAGTGAGACCGATGATCATATAAAACAAACAGCCTTTATCTTTATGGGCTCCATATATTAAAGGGAGAAAGAATGAAAATACTAAGAATATGTATATGAAAGCAATTTCCTATAGTTGTGGGGGGGGGGATGTTGTTCTTCTGACATTGCTGCCCCCTTTTGTTTCCAGTGGGGACAGCATGTCTGAAGAACTTAAAGCATTAGGGCCAGATTTACTAAACTGCGGGATTGGAAAGGTAGAGATGTTGCCCATAGCAACCAATCAGATTCTAGCAGACATTCTCAAGTATGTAACTGGAAAGTGAGAGCTAGAATCTGATTGGTTGCTATCGACAACATCTCCACTTTTCCAAACACGCAGTTTAGTAAATCTGGCCTTAGAGTTGTCAGGATATTCTGAACAGCGGTGAAGCCACAAACGCTGCACTTGCCCCAAATGGAGGGATTGTCCAGTGGTGGATTGCCTATAGGATTTATAGGGAATTTTCCTAGTAGGCTGATGGCCTTTCAAGGCTAACTTCAGCCCCTCTTTTGTTTGAAGAGAACTATGTTAACAGTTACAGGTGGTGGCCACTAAGATGATGTCTGTATAGAAGAGAGGCCACTAAGATGCTCTCTGTATTAAGTGGTGGTTACTAGAATGCTCTCTATAATGGATGGTGATTATTTGGATTCTCTCTGTGCTAAATGGTGGTCACTAGGATTATCTCTGCATTGAGTGGTAGTCACTAGCATCTTTGTATTGAGTGGGGATCACTAGGATGCTCTCTATATCAGGTGGTGGTCACTAAGATGCTCTCTGTATTTGGTGGTTGTCACTAGGATGCTCTCTGTAATGGATGGTGATTACTTGGATGCTCCCTGTATTAAGTGATGGTCACTAGGGTTATCTCTGTATTGAGTGGTAGTCACTAGCAGCTTTGTATTGAGTGGGGATCACTAGGATGCTCCCAACGCTGCTACTATGGACGACCGATCGTAGATTGGGCGTTTCCATAGTAACGCCGGGCAACATCTGCCCGGCGCATGCGCATTAGAGCGACGGCGGCCGTAGCTCAGGATCAGGCCCGTAGTCACTAGCAGCTTTGTATTATGTGATGATCACTAGGGTACTCTCTGTATTGGGTGGTTATCACTATGATGCTCTCTGTATTGAGTGATGGTCACTAGAATGCTCTCTGTGTTGAGTTGTGGTCACTAGGATGCTCTCTATTGGGTGGTAATCCCTTGGATGCTCTCTGTATTGGCTATGCATTGCCACTGCTCTGTTTACAAGTCGCCATATGACCTAAGGTCACTTGAGCGTCATAATTCTTCAGAGCACGCACCGCAGAGGACAGAGCCGGAGGAGAGGCAGCAAAGGTAAGTTATGTTCTTAAGTAAAGAGGTTGAGGAATGGGGATTTGAACATAGAGGAGGAACAAAGGCTGGGTGGACACAAAGGGGGGAAATAGTGTTACCTGGACATAAAAGGATGGGCAATTAGGCTAAATGAACAAACAGAAGGAAGGGGCCAATTAGGCTGACTGGACACAAATAAAGAGGGGGCAATAAGGTTGGCTGGAAACACATAAAGGTGGCAATCAGATTGACTGGATATAAAGAGGGGGCAATAAGACTGGTTGGACAGAGAAGGAAGGGGCATAAGGCTGGTTGGATAAACAAACAGACAAAAGGGCTGTAGAGGAATAGCGCTCACTGCAGATATGCACAAAGGTAAATATGTAAATACAAAGAGTGGTATATTGCTAACATACAACCTGTGTAATGTACTGCAAATAGAGAAACACTGTAGCCGATATAATCTACGGATGAAAAGATATAGGACAATAACGGTCCGTTATGGTCTTAGACCAAATAATCCTTTTTCAGTAAAGGAAAAATCCAGTGGTATAGGTGAACTCACAGTTCCCAAAGTGTTCACTCCAAACAGGGATCAGTCTAATGTAGTATTCCGATCCAATGGCCCATTCACACACCGTAGAGGACTCGTGCTGTCGGCTGCAGCGTGTAACTCCGGAGTCCCGCCCGGTGCACCAGACCTCGTTCTCGTTGCCGTGCGTGTCACCCGGTCAATAAGGCTGGCTGGACACAAAAGGAGGGGGCAATAAGGCTTGTTGGACAAACAAAAGAAGCGGCCAATAAGATTGACTAGACGCTAATAAATAGGGAGCAATTTTGCTGTATGTTAATGTTAAGCAGGGGCCCCCCACAATTTAGTTGCCCATGGGCCCCCCACAGACCTTAATCCGGCCTTGATTAGGTCATTGAAAGATAGCCATACACAGGGGCAGAACGGGACAGGTTCAGGCCCCATAGCAAGCAAGGGGGGCCGATTCTAACTGGGTGGAGCCATACATACAGTATTGGGGGCAGGGCTGTCTTTGTGAAAGTAGCTGTGAGAGGTTAACAGCTTACAACAGCGCTATACATACATACACTCATACATGAAGTGCAGAGCGCTGTTTTAAGCTGTTATCCTCTGACAGCTTGCTTAGAGTTAAGGATGTTGCGGCTGCCACGGGCCCCCCCTCTCCACTGGTCCCTGTAGTAACCTATGCGCCCCCTATAGTGACAAGCTTGGCGACACGCTGATGTCCACTCCATACTTTCCCACACAGCCCAGATTAATATGACAACCCACTATCACTGTGTATTTTCAGCTCCACCGGTCACTTCTGCTGCGTTTTACGGAAGTGACCACTAATATTTATAGAACACAAAAACAGTTGTGATTTCATAAAGTACACAAACTCTTCCTCTAGCTCAGAACGTCGGAAGCTCCTACATACAAATGTCAAAATAACAGGCTTGTTTTCATTTAAATATGTTTCTAACCATTTAATAACTGGGGATTTTAGATCATAGCTTTATAAACAGATGATTCTTGATATAACAAAATAAATAGAATAAAAAACATAATTAATACCAGATGGTTCTCAGATTCCTTAATTTGGAATGTACAAATCTGTAGAGAAAAGTTTCTATTCTTTTTACATAGATATGAAGTTTAGAAGTCAATGAAGGTCATTTTGAAAATACACCTGAAGAGGATTTACTAAGATGCGGGTTTGGAAAAGTGGAGATGTTGCCCATAGCAACCAATCAGATTCTAGCTCTCACTTTCTTTTTACTTACTAGAGAATGTCAGCTAAAATCTGATTGGTTGCTAGGGTTACCACCTTTTCAAAAAGAAATTCCCGGATACAGACCCCACCCCCTCTCCCCCCTTGGAAAAAAAATTGGAAATGGCACATTTATTTTTGCTTTTTTAAAATAAAATATTTTTTTTATTTATTTTTTTCAGTCAGAATACACTTTTCCAAACCCGCAGCTTAGTAAATATGCTCCTTGGAGAGAATTTACTAAATATTCTAAACAGAAATCATTTACTAACACAATATAGATATATTATCATATAGATCAGGGGTTCTCATCTCCGTCTTCAATTACCACTAATGGTCCATGTTTTGTAGGTCTCCATGCAAACCTGTGGAGCTTTCAGAATGTAACTGTCAGTTATGAGCTCACCTCCAGCAAGGAGATTTAAAAAAACTTGGACCGTTAGTGGTACTTGAGGACAGTGTTGATAACACCTGATATAGATAGTATTAGCTAGAACCTGATTGGTTGTTAGGGGGAACAATTCCCCTATTTTCTCTAGTAAACCTTCCCTAGGTGCACTTCCTAAAGGTCATGAGTTGTCTTCCAAATAGGTGTGATATGGAAGGGCGAATGTTTTAGAGTTGATGCTAAATGGCCCACAGGTTTAATTTATCAGTCTTTCCAATAGAGTCGATAACTTGTCACCTCTCAGGTATAATATTGTAATGTCAACACTTACTGTGTTCCACATTACAATAACCCTGGACCATATTCACACCTAAGAAATTTCGGCTTCTTAAGTGCATAAAATTAAAAATTAACCATAATCATTCGTAGTAGGTTAATTACACAATATAAGTACCACTTAGCTACGTAGATTGACTATGTGCAGTCTTTAAAGACCACATGTAGCATCTTAAGAAGAAAGAAATGTGTCAGGGCAACCTCTGGGAAGAGTGGGGGGAGGTATGTGAAGGAGGAGAGAAGGGCGGGGTAGGGAAACGCTTTTGTGTATTTTCCTACTTAAGAAGGAAGTAGGAGAGTAAGGGAAGTCCTAGGGCACTCTTAAGTACCTTTGGTTCATAAAATAAGGAGGAGGTGGCGTGGGTGGGAGATTTAAGTTAGGTGCATATACATGCATATCCGCACCTTCTTAAAGCTTTCTCAACTGTGAATACGGTCCCCCGAGTGTAACCCTGACCCTAATCTCAGCACTATGTCTAGCCCTAACCTTAACCCTAAGTCTAACCTGGACTTTAAACCTAACTAACCTAAACCCTTTGCCTAATCTGAACCTTAAACCTTAGCCTAAACTGGACCCTAAGTGTAAGCCTAACTAACCTCAACCCTTTACCTAATCCTAACCTTAAACCTAAGTCTAACTTGGACTCTAAGTGTAAGCCTAACTAACCTCAACTCTAAGCTTAACTTCAATCACTAACAAAAAGTGTTGACCTCAGAACGATGTAGCTCCAGCGGTGGTCGGCAGAGAAAAAACAGAGGGAGGACAGGACAGGTGAGCAAACAGAGGAGAGCAGCTGCAGGACACAGAGGAGAGAAGACAGAGTGAAGGAAGATTGGGTGGAGAGACTGGAATCCTTCTGGGGTAGAGTGAGAAGGTAAAATCCAGGAAGAAAAGTGATTCACAGACCATTAATACCCAATGACCCAGCTACCTGGTAAGTTATTTCACCAACCTGGGAGCTTAACCGACTTCAGGTTGATATTAACCTTCAGTCTCCTATTTGATCTAAGTATTAAGCTAATTTCATATCTTAAAGGCATTATATATATATATATATATTTATATATATATATATATAAGCAAACTGTGGAGGTATTTCTTCCGATTCACGCAGACTATCTGCCTCTATCAATGCCCCAATTGTTAACGCCACATTTGGAGCCTGGAAAATTCTGCATCATTGCAGCAGGACTGGACAATGTCTCCCACCTCAACACTGTTTATTTTTTAAATGCAGTTCATGAAATGCCTGCTCTATGACACATGATATCGCTTTTCTGTGGCTGGCACATATATACTTGCAGGTTACAGAAAAATTCAGCCTAAAATCAACCACTATATGAAAATTCAGCCAAACCAACTTGGACTGACCCAAGCAACATGAAATATTATACAAGAGAGTGCTGCACTGATACTCTGCAGAGTGCTCGCTGGTGTTTTTTTTTAAGTTCCTTGAATAATTTGGGTTTAGAGAAAATGTCAGAAATGTGTGTGTGTTTGTGTGTGCATGTGTGTTGTGTGTATGCATATGTGTGTTGTATGTGTGTTGTGTGTATGCATGTGTGTGTGTGTAAGTGTGCATGTGTGTGTGCATGTCTGTGTGTGTGTGTGCATGTGTGTTGTGTGTGTATCTATTCCCTGTGGAGGTCTAGCCATGGGACCCTCACTAGTCCTGAGCTGTGACCATCATCTTTCCAGTCTTTATAATATTGCAGATTGACTTTTGTGGCTATGAAAATTCCCTGGTATTTTTTCAGAGAAAATCTGTTACTGATTCTGCCTGGGACACATACCAAAATAATACACAGGGGGCGCTGTCTAAATGAGGCAACAGAGGTAATGCATTACCACATTGCATTTACTAACGTGGGACTGGATCCAGACTCCTGCATGCTTTCCGTACATGCGGGGGTCTGTCCGGCCGACAGGGAGAGAAGTACACGCCCCCTGTCACTACCCCCTCTCGTGCAGGATTTATGGCAGCTTGTGATACCATAAGCCTGCCTTAAGTCAATCGTGCGGATCAGCGGTCCATATGACCGCTGATCCACCCAAGTGTTGGAGCCCCCTCCCACACTTTACACTTTACACGCTTCCCCCCGCCCACTTTAGCGGGTGGAGGGGAAGCACAGCCCATTACTTCGGGGCGTGTACAGAACCAAGATCCGTATGATATTTGTTATGCTAGTGTTACTAATGTAACACTAGCGTAACATCTGGAGGGCACTTGAGCCCGCCAGTCAAATCAGGCACTTATGCACCTGGGGCCTGATCCAGAACAACGCTTGCGAGCGAATTTACGCGTGGCGGAGACGTAAAATCGCCTTTTGGAAAGTACTGCGCATGCGCACCATAGAAAATACGCACAGTAACGTAGCGATGCGTGCAGCAGATGTTACGCCACACAACTCAGAGCGTAAGGGCCAGTCACGTATCTTCAGCGTGACTACAAACGAAGGGGCGTGCCAGCCATACGACACCTGTAATTATGTAGGCGGGTGATGCATTAAAATCATACAGTATGGGCGTGCTTAGGTGCGTAAATACTTGTTGCCCATACGTACGTGTGCGTATCACATCGGTTACATTGCCAAAAGTTAAGTTAGGGTTTGGAAAGCGTATGTTGACAAAATACGTACGTTCAAGGGGTGTGCCTAGGGGAGTGTATAGAACTTACGCGCACGAAAATACGCTACGCGAATAAATGTACGGCAAACGTAGTTCTGGATCTACCCCCTGGACTTTTTTAGGTCTGGATCCGGCCCATTCTTCCCTATTTACTGTAAACTGAATATCTACAGAATTCCACAACCAACGTAACTGACAGGAGTGGATGGAGGTGGACATTGCTGCATCCTCACTAGCTAGTCATGTGCATCTATTAGTGGAATATCTTAATGGGCTTCCAGGTATATGGCTCGCTGCTGCTAATAACATTAAACTACCAACGGCTGACATGTCATTCACACCATTCACTCCTCTACCATCAAATAAAGATTCAGGGACGTATTCAGAGATCCGTTTTTTCCCCGTTTTCCGTGTGTATTCATAGGTACGTTTAAACTGCGCATGCGTAGTAACTTTTTATATGCAGTTCACGTAGACTACACGCACGGAAGTGCCTCACGGACAGACTTGTGAATCGCATGAGGGTAGACACACGTTCGGAACTCCCACGGAAAAATACGCACGGAGGAATTTACATAGAAATGGACGGGGGGAAATGAAGGGAAGTGGGCGCGATTACAAAGATACGCATGGATGGAGGACACATGCGCTCGGAAATGACCACGGAAAGTTACAGCTGGTCTATGGAGGCGGAAGACTCCGTGGACACGGTTTAGCAAGGGGAGTGACTGGGGTTCTGGTGGGTGTTACTTGCTCCGTCCGTGCGTATATTTACGAGCCAATCGCCAAACTGATCTCTGAATACGGCCCTCAGACAGTTTTACAAGGAGACATGGATTTGTTGGAATTAGCTGGGCTATTGATTTGGGGTAGAATCAGGTGGCACTGATAGCAGGTCAAAATAGACAGGATTTCCTGTTCAAGAGTTTATAAGACCCACCACTATTCCCATCCAGAACATTCCCCAGCCTACCCTTATTGGCTCTTCCCTTTCAACTCTAGAGTGCCTGATGCCAGTGACAACAGCTGGGTGTTTAGGGTCCTTCATGGCATTCAGTTGTCTTCTGCAATGGCAATGTGTCTGTGTCTGGGAGATATGCGCCATCCTGTTTTATTGTCTGCATGCAACTGCAGTGGGACAGAAGTCAAAGAAGAAGTTAAGTGGATGTGAGACAAGGGAGGAGAGTGGGGGTTAGAGAGACATGGGAGTTAGTGGGTGGGGTTGGACAGACCTGGGTGGTGGGGCTAAGGAAGGGTGATGGAGAAACATAGCGGGGAGAGAGCAGAAGTTAGATCAAAGGATAAGGTGAGGGAAGGAGAGACATGGGGAAGTAGAGATTGGAGGTTGGGGAGACACAAGGGGAGCAGAGAGTGGCGGTTGGACTCGATATGAGGGAGCAGAGGGTGGGGATAAAGAGACATGAGGAGCAGTTGGTCGGGGTTGGACAGACACAAGGGAGCAGGAGATGGGGGTTGGACAGACAGTGAGGATTGGAGAGCCTCTCCCTCCTCTTCCCTGGATAAATGGTACCAGCCAGCCTCTGCCCCTGGCACCATTAATCACCAACATTTGTAAAAATAAGCTTGGAATTTTCTGTTACACATATAGAAATTGTTGCGGGTTATTGGCAAATGCATATTCAGCCTGAACATGTTATACTCACCCGCCGAAGAATTCTGGCTGCGGCTGTCAGTCAGACTGATGACAGCCAAGGCATACGAGATCCTGCACATTTATGTTCAGGCTGAAGATGCATTACCAATAATCACCAGTGATTTCTATTTGTAAATTATAGTTACTAAAGTGCTAATATATCTTCAGCCTGAACATAACTGTCCAGACTCTTTGTAACCCAATTGTCAGTAGCTGCATTAGCCAAAGAGTGAGAGCTGCTACCAGACGCTGTTACCTGTCAGTGTAAGAACGGATGAAGTTATTTGCTTGTTTAAAATGGCAAAATTATCTGTTTTTGTACTTTTAGTTAAGAATATAGGAAATGTAAATAGACCTCATTGTGACACTATACTAAATCACCCCTCCCTTTACCTGTGCATGAACTGTACAGACATCTTTGTCTTATTATTACTTTTCTCCCCTATCTACCAAATGCCTACACCCTTTACATATATGTATTGGGGGAATTATAACAAGTCTAGCTGGTTTGTCAGGGTATGAGACCGAGGTCTTGCAGTATTTTAGTTCTTTGTGCAAAAGCAAATAAACAATCAACGTTTGGAACATTTTCCCCCTACATCATTCAACATTCAAACTGAAATAAAGACACGGACAACTAAAATGGGTTGAAAAGGGGGACATATATGTTTATTCATTGGAATGAGCTAAATTGAATTGGCTATAGAATTTAGAGTAGAGACAGGTTGCATAGCAAGTGGGCGTAACCTCGGGAATCTTAAATCGATGAACGAGCCCCCACCACTCAACCAGTTCCCCTGGCTCCACCTCCTCAATGTGCACACCTCGGACCAGATTCACAGATCCGTATTTACTATGTGCGTGTTTTTACGCACGCACATAGCAAGGCAACACCCATGACACACCCCTCACCTGGCAGAGGTGTAGCTAGCTGACATGGTGCCCGGAGCACGGGTATGTTGCAGCGCCCCAGTACTGTATTTGGGGCGTGGCCGACATGGGGAGCGGTTGCATTTGAAGGGAGAAAAAAAAGGAAATTGGTAAGGAGCAACTGTGGTACTATGTACCATGAGATAGTGCAGAGTAAAGGTAAATTGAGGCAAGGCACTATGTGCCAGAGGTAAGTACTGCACAGGTAGATAAACAGAGGGGTGTGAGGAGAGAGGCAGCAGGGTCTGACCTGAGTCAGACAGGTGAGTGTAAGACAGAGGAGTGTGAGGAAACAGGCAGCAGGGGCTGACCTGTAACAAACTACACAAAACACTGAACAGACACGGCAGACTAGGAAGTAACAGACGGGACTGACAAGACAGATTAAACTAACCAGGGCTCTCACACACACAAGCAAACAGCGGAAACCCACAAGGATGATAAAGCAGGTTACCTAGCAGGGAGAGATGCTGCAGGGGAAATCAGGACTGGAGTACCCAGCAAAGTTACAGAGGCATGATTACACGCTGCTGCCATATGCAGCGTGTAACATGCAGTGGGACAGAAGTCAAAGAAGAAGTTAAGTGGATGTGAGACAAGGGAGGAGAGTGGGGGTTAGAGAGACATGGAAGTTAGTGGGTGGGGTTGGACAGACCTGGGTGGTGGGGCTAAGGAAGAGTGTTGGAGAAACATACCGGGGAGTGAGCAGAAGTTAGATCAGAGGGTAAGGTGAGGGTAGGAGAGACATGGGGAAGTAGAGAGTGGAGGTTGGGGAGACACAAGGGGAGCAGAGAGTGGCAGTTGGACTCGATATGCGGAGCAGAGGGTGAGGATAAAGAGACATGAGGAGCAGTTGGTCGGGGTTGGACAGACATAGGGGAGCAGAAGATAGGGGTTGTACAGACAGTGAGGATTGGAGAGCCTCTCCCTCCTCTTCCCTGGATAAATGGTACCAGCCAGCATCTGCCCCTGGCATCATTAATCACCAACATTTGTAAAATAAGCTTGAAATTTTCTATGTTACACATATAGAAATTGTTGCGGGTTATTGGCAAATGCATATTCAGCCTGAACATGTTATACTCACCCGCCGAAGAATTCTGGCTGCGGCTATCAGTAAGACTGGTGACAGCCAAGGCATACGAGATCCTGCACATTTAGGTTCAGGCTGAAGATGCATTACCAATAATCACCAGTGATTTCTATTTGTAAGTAGAAGTGCTAATATATCTTCTATAAAGACTAACTCTGAATAAACAGAGTCAGAAATATCAGCGCTAGTCAAAGAGTGTAGACTAGCAGCAATATACTACCAATAAAAATTATAATAATCAATGGGAAACTAAATTCCGGAGAACATTTCAGCAGCAGCCCACGGAGTGACCACCTCCTATAAACCAAAAAAATATATATACAAAGTAGGGTTGCGCTTAGAATGTATAACCAAAATTTATTGTTTGACAGACAAATTTATCCATATTAATGCACACATAAATAAATAGATATAGAATATAAAATAAAATTTAAATTATATATCCAGCATTCACAAACTTAATGTGTGTTTTGGGGCCCCAAAACACACTATTTTGACCTGTTCAGATCAAAATCTATTACAGGATTATAATACCAGGTCCTAGTATTTCAATTGATACACGATGTCCCGCAAACTTGGAAAGGATTGAGATTAGTTATAATACAATTAATATGCAGTCCATCTCAATTGTATGGCACAGACAGTATGAGTAACTAATGGACGTTCAACACACTCTCAGATCCAAATGAGCAGCTAATTTGGCTGTTAAATCCTATATTGATGGATACAGCAGATATATAGATAGTCCCATGTAAGATGCCGAGAGCAGATAAAGAGTTCGCTCACAATAACTGTCCAGGCTCTTGTAACCCAACTGTCAGTAGCTGCATTAGCCGAAGAGTGAGAGCTCCTACCAGACGCTATTACCTGTCACTGTAAGAATGGATGAAGTTATTTGCTTGTTTAAAATGGCAAAATGATCTGTTTTTGTACTTTTAGTTAAGAATATAGGATGTAAATAGACCTCATTGTGACACTATACTAAATCACCCCTCCTTTTAAATGTGCGTGAACTGTACAGACATCTTTATCTTATTATTACTTTTATCCCCTATCTACCAAATGCCTACACCCTTTACATATATGTATTGGGGGAATTATAACAAGTTTAGCTGGTTTGTCAGGGTATTAGACTGAGGTCTTGCAGTTTTTTAGTTCTTTGTGCAAAAGAAAATAACAATCAACGATTGGAACGTTTTCCCCCTACATCATTCAACATTCAAACTGAAATAAAGACACGGACAACTAAAACCTCGGGAATCTTAAATCGATGAAGGAGCCCCCACCACCCAAGCAGTTCCCCTGGCTCCACCTCCTCAATATGCACACCTCGGACCAAATTCACAGATTCGTATTTACTATGCGCGCGTTTTTACGCACGCACATAGCAAGGCAACACCCATGACACACCCCTCGCGACGCCCAGACATGTTTTCTGTGACTTATGCCTCCATAGGGCACCCTTATCTCTATGTGTGTACTTACGCATGTGTGTTACTTATGTATGCGCATATCTATCTAACTGCGCCCTCAAATGCCCATTTAAAAGCCCCCCGTCCACTTTCACGTAACTTCTAACATACAAAAAACAACCACGCCCCTCCATATGTAAGTCCCTAAATGCGATTCACAAGTCCGTGCCTAAAGTGCTTATGTGTGTAAATACTACGTAATTTGCGTGCAAAAAGTTACTACGCATGCGCTGTTAATCTACTCCTAAAAATATGCACTCAACCCCACACAAAAACATATATCTGTGAATACGGCACCTCATCTTGGAGGAGGCAGACCAGGACCCCGTCACGGGACAGATGACCTAGCTTTCATTAGAAGGTGCACCGCCTCTATTATCAGATATTTCTCTTCACATGTTTTCTGTGCCAAAGTTCTATGGTGACACCACCACCTCTACTGCCAACCTATGTCCCGTCTGAAAAGAGAATTCTATACACATCCTATCACATATGGGAGGGAGAATAATACACATCCTATCACATATGGGAGGGAGGGAAACAAAAGAGAGGGAAATTTGTGTCAGAAGAAACAATTTATAATCTTTGTCACCTGACCTAACCCCGCCCTAACACCCTCAGCCAATCCCCACCTACCCTGTGCTTATGTTCTAGAAAAAACATTAACTCCATGTTGACCGATGTGGGGTGAGACTCAATTAGTTGCTTATGGTCCCTCACGCCCATGCAGCTCTCGGTTTTCCGTATTTCTCCAGCAAGCAAAACTTTCTAGATAGTTTGCACCACTCACATTGCAACACGGTTTGTCCAGGGCTACTCTTGCACCTTATATTTGCTATCATTCTCAAACTCTGGATAAGCTCATAGGCTGCAGCCTGGTCAGATCTTGGGTGTTCTTTATTACAAGACTGATTGCCAGGAAGCTGAGAATATTAATGTCCTCTGGGATTTTCACACTTTTTTTTTAGTTGATAAAAGCAGAGTTTTGGGAATGGGAAAGAACTGGCTTTTGGAGGGGAGATAAGAAATGCTTGGAAATGAAACATAATTATCTCATTTCCCAGATGAATGTGTTTATGAACAAAGACTGAATCTAACTACTTCATTTCAGCAAAAACTGATTTCTGGCCTCAAACACTTCTAGGACTGTGCCCAGAACTAATAACATCAGTCGACGTACGCAGGAGGTGTGTATGGTAAGCCGGCCTTTGTGACTACTGTGCATGTGTGTAGCAGATGTTATGCATTGGAACTCCAAACCTATCTTCAGTGTTCGGTATGTTAGGTCTTGACAGTCCTCTGTACATTATATTGTATGCAGTGTGGGCAGGGCCGCCATCAGGGGGAGACAGCCGGGACTACTGTCTCAGGCCCGCACATGATGGGGGCCCGCCATCATTACAGGGCCAATGCGCAGGGAAGAATTTATCTGTACACCGGCCAGATGGTAACGCAGGTCTGTGAGATCCCGCCCACATGACATCACCGATGATGTCACATAGGGTGCAGGGCCCCACTGGTGTGTCCCGTGCCCCACAAATTCTGAAGGCAGCCCTGGGCGGGGGAGACATTTAAATTGTACAGTATGGGCAGGGTCAGGCTCTTCTGTACATCAGAGCAATACACAAGTACAGAGATCCGTGCGGAAAAGTTAAGGCAGGGTTATGGACATGGAGTCAGCTATATCCACCCATTAGAGGGGAGTGCACTGGCCTCTTGCATGGAGACTTTAGCAAGTCCATGCATGCAGAAATCTCTCTTAAGTCTGGATATGGTCCTTTATCATTATGGACTAGATCCTGACCCGGCTTGTATGGACTTACACCAACTCACCCCCACCTGAAGAGTTCTGGCCCATGGAGTCAGCTATATCCACCCATGAGAGGGAGTGTCAGGGGAGTGCACTGGCCTCTTGCATGGAGACTTTAGCAAGTTCGTGCATGCAGAAATCTCTCTTAAGTCTGGATATGGTCCTTTATCATTATGGACTAGATCCTGACCCGGCTTGTATGGACTTACACCAACTCACCCCCACCTGAAGAGTTCTGCACCGCCTTTATGGAAAATGGGGGTGGTGTAATTCTGATTGTATAGCCCTTACTGTACAATCTGCATTTAATCTGCATACCTCCCCCCTCCCACTGAACAGGACTGCTTCCACTTCCTGCTCTGTACGGCACCTGAACTGTACAAAAGGCAATATCCTTGGGTCCAGGGGCTGCTTCTGTGGTTTTGGGTGCCCCCTTGCACAGATGTAGCACATCCTCAGTAAGACTTACATGTACCAAAAGCAGAATTTGCCCATGTTACCACTAGGATATATATGTATCATTCGGATACACAATAGGACTTCATCAGGGAGTAGAACTACTCCCTAATGAAGTCCTAAGGTATATCTGGATGAAACGCGTTGGTAAATCTTGCAGCGTGGTGTTTTCTGCGATGTGGTCTTTGCATTATGACTCTCAGAGAAGCTGTTTTATTCTATATTAATTGTATGCATATATATTGTTATATCCAATAAACTGTTATTTATCACACAGTATTGCACTAGATGGTATTTCTCTTTTGCATTTGAGTGTTACCTACCACATGGTGAATATACCCCTGACCGTCTTGAACATGAAAGAAACCGTATTCTAAGCATCTGTTATTATGACTTCTGGTACGCATATACATTTTGGTGGTCACCAACTTGAATAAAATTTACTGCACTGTTAGGAGCCTCTGAGTTTTTCTTCTAATATTAATATATTAGAAGCAAGAAGAGTCATAATATGCAAAAGAAAAAGGGTTATTTATTGAATAAACAAGAGTCCAGAAAAAATATATTGAGGGAAAATCCAAATAAAAAAGACACCGCAAGTGTAGGAAAAAATAACATATAAGATAACATATGCAGATGTGTTCCGCCTACAGCTACATGGGATCGATTCAGATCGATCCTTGAGACTTTGCTATTTTTCTTTCATCCCCCTATTTTTTTCTACACTTGCAGTGTCTTTTTTATGTGGATTCTCCTTGGATTTTTTTTTTTTCTGGACTCTTGTTCATTCTATAAATTACCCTTTTCCTTTTGC
>WWET01001404.1:77875-87920 GCA_011038615.1 Limnodynastes dumerilii | reverse complement strand
ATATATTCGCAAATGCGAACGCAATATATTCGCATTTGCGTATAGTTATGTAAAGATAAGAAAATTAATGTATAGCCTGTAAAGGATGATGAGGGAATGCCACATTGCAAAGAGCGCGAAAATGTGAACGCTCCTATTCATGCGATTGCATGTGTGCGAGCGCGCTGGAGCGCACCCATTCATGCTAACACACGAGCGAGTATATTTTCGCGCCCTTTTCCATTTGTATTTTTAAATATACTTCCGCGAATATTAAAATTGTGTGATTAATTGTAAATGTAAACTCTAATTTTCGCATCTGTTTAAACTTATTTAATTAACTTTTCCATCTATGTATGTTGCTTTATTTAAGATTTTATACCAATCAAGTGATATCAATATTTAATATGTAATGTTTGTATTTGTTAGAATCCTTGTGATAAGGTACGCATTTTGGTGTTAATTGTAAAATTGTCGCTAAATGCATTCGCAAAATATGAGCATTTATAAAATTGTTAAATATTTCTATCACTGTAAAGGGATCAGATTTGTTTACTTTTCATTCATTGGACTATGGGATCCCAGGGATATGGGATCTGCCAATGAACAATGAGCTACTGTGATATCATAGCTCCATTGTTCTAGGGTAAATAAAAGCTGGCACTCAAGCAAAGGTAGTTAGAGGATTTCTGTACTGAAGCCTTGAGAGTGGACATATCTGACCCCTGGATTCACTGGGGAGAATTTAATGTATTTTTGGCTATTGTAACTGTATTTATTTGTTTTCTTGGAGTAAAACTTCTGTGAATGCTTTTGGAACACAACCTGTGTGTGTATTCTCCTTCCTTATTGCCACGTAAACTATTTGTTAAATTGCCACATACGCATCTTTGTGCCACATTGCGCTCCTTCCTCTCCTTCACCCCCCAAACTCCCTCTCATTATCCTGACACTTTTATCTCAGTATCTTAGCCCATATCTACCAGGTGGGTGTGTCCCCACTAAGAACAGCCCTATTTCGATAGTGCTGTTCTCTCCCAGCCAGTTCCGAACCGGCTGGGATATCGATTGCTCATGCCTCGATGCATAGCAATCAATCTTGGGAGCACGGAACACGGTGCTCCGTTGGTAAGTGGAAAACAGTACCCCTCCCCTTCCATTATCCTAACCCTAATTCTCCCTTCCCTGCCTGACCCTAACTCTCCCTTCTCTATAGCCTAACCCTAAGACCCCCCCTAACCCTCCCCTCCTAAGAGCCTAACCCTAACCCCCCCAACACTAAAAGTCCTCAGGGAGGTTACTTACATCTCCGGAGCTGTCAGCGGCGGTCCTGTGGGAGTGAATGGGTGAGTATGCTGATCGGCACACTCACCCATTCATAAAAAAGGCTGCCTATTTGAAATAGAGGCAGTCGAAAATTTACTTTCGGCTGTCTCTATTTCTAAGAGCAGCCCATCGCAGTAGAGGCTGCAATTGCTGTCGGGTCTAGGATAGAATCACGAGGAAACTCAATGCAGATCAATAATGTTTCTTATCCACTGAGGCAGAACAGGAAGGCAAGGATACTGATAATGAGAAGTAATAAACCAAAGTCCATGGGGATAATGAGGCAACAGTAGGTCTAATGGGAAAAGAGGGGATTCCTTGGGAAAGGCTGCTGAAGAGAAGAGGACAGATGTCTTGGAAGATGCAGGAGGATCAGGGTTGCTGGAATGCTTGATGAATAATACAGGAAGTGGAGATGATGTGACTGAGTACTGGATTATTGCAGGATCTGGAACCAAAGGCAGGAAGGGCATGCGGATCACCCAAGCAACGCTGTGACACACTGGTACTGATAACTCACTGAGATATAGGGGATACCGAGAACAGCTGAAAAGGACTGGAACCGGAGAGTACAGGAGATGACTGGAACCGGAGATACAGAAGAATACAGGCACGAAAACCAGGGAGCTGGAACACAGGCACAAGAGGCCTCAGGTGGAGGCCTTTGAGGTCCCCTCCCCCTTACTATCTATCATGGCTGTAAATAATCTGATTCCTGATATTTCACTATCTGCCTGGACACACAAGGGTATCAACACAATCAAAGATATTATGGAGGGCACCTCAGTGGCTTCCTTCCTCCACCTGCAATCTAAATTCGGGCTTACTGCTAAAGATAATTATAGCTATATTCAGCTTCATCGTTGGATATCAGCAGTTCCTTAGGGTCGGACCAGGTTTATCCCTTCTACAACTGTAACCTTAAACCGATTTCAGGGTTCCCCTGGGTCAAAAGGGATCTCCTTTTGGTATAATTTTATTTCTGAACCTCGGGACATAGGTAAAACTAAGGTACAGCGGCTATGGGAGCAGGATTTAGAGACTACGTTGACTACCTTAGAGTGGCAACGTGTTTTTACGATATCTCATAAAGTTTCTAAATGTTCCAATCATGTTGAAATGTTGGTTAAATTGATCAACAGACATAAAGTTTCTAAATGTTCCAATCATGTTGAAATGTTGGTTAAATTGATCAACAGAAGTTATCGGCTAGATTACACAGCATGTGGCCATCTATCACAAAATTCTGTTGGAGAGAGTGTGGGCAGGTTGGAACCATCTTCCATGTGTTTTGGGAATGCTCACGGGTTAAGCCAGTGTGGGCAGAGGTATTTGGTTTTCTCAACTCCTTCACCAAATCAAGTATTAACCCTTCTCCACTTTTTGCCCTGCTCCATATGTACCCTCCTGAATTACAAGGTTCACACAGGTACATGGTTGGACACATTTTACTCTCTACTAAAGCTGCGATTGCGTAAAATTGGAAATCCTCTAAAATACCCCAACTTGCTAAAATTCTATCTAAAGTTCAGTATAGCTATGATATGGAGACAAGAGGTACTTCATATTCATTGTGCCCCTCCTCAGATACTGCTAAGTGGCTCCCCTGGACTGCATTTATTTCTGATCGGAGTAATGCACAAAATATTCCAAGTTCAATTTGTTATGATCTAGACGTATTAAACTTGACTGAATCTCCCTCAGTCGATCATTAGTTGGTATTGGCTATATGGAAGCATTGCTTGAATTATTCACAGACCTTTCCCATTTATATTGTTAATGAGAATTTAAGTTAAAGGATTGATAGACATTGTACGGTCAATGTTTTCTATTTTCTACTTTCGATAAATTGAGTGTTTTTCCCCTTCTCTTTTTCTTTCTTCAATCTCTTTTACTTTCTTTTTTTTTTTTTTTTCTTTTTTTTTAGGGAAGCAACAGTAATAAAATAGCCAGTTGTCGTTACAAGTCGTTGCATTATTGCTATTGTTGTACACTTGTATGGTTTTATTTGCAATATACCCTTTCCTTTTTTCTTTCTGTACCCCAAATATGTTTCTGTTAAAATAATAAAAATGTAATGATGGAAAGAGGCCTCAGGTGGTAGAGTAAAGCCATGACAGGAGCTGAGTGTAATCCTCTTTAAGCATCTTACCCTCCCCTACAAAGCTCTATTCAGCTCCAGTATTGTCTACATCTCTGACCTCACCTCCACTCACATTCCCTCTCAGCCAATGACCCCTACCTGTTCTCCCAACAAATCACCATGGACCAGATTCTGATATTGAAATTAAAAGAGGAAAGTTACTCCTGGGCTAAACCATGGTGATTGCAGGGGAGTCATATTTCATCTGTTGCAAACAGTATTAGAGTTGAGAGGTGATGTTTCCTATCCCAAGTCTAAATAACAGTGTGATAGTAAAGCTGGTCAGTATCTGTGTGCAGTAAGCAATTCAAAGGTATATCTCTGCATGCAAAGAATAAAACCAGGCAGTTCCTTCCTTAAACAATTTCATCAGGCTACTCAGGCATGCCATTCTCCAACGCTGGAGGACTTGTGCACCTGGTATGGACCAGTGGACATATTTATTCATATTTGACATTATCACTTGCATTGTTTAAGTTTGTTTATGTTTATGTCTTTATGTTATATCTTGCTTCTCCTGTGTTTTGAGTCATGCAGTCACAGTCGGCCAGCATAGGTAGATTTTATCTTTCCTGAATGGAAATTTTATGAAGGATGGAAATTTCATCTTCTGACAGTTTGCAAGTTTAAGCTTATCTTTCATTTTTAAATTTAAAATACATATGTCGTTCCAATCTCTTTTTTTGTTATGTACATTAGATTTTAAGGGCCTGATCCTGAACTACGCCGATGTGCTGTATGTACTAACGCAAAGCATATCGGCATGCACTCCCCCTGAGCCGTCGCAACAGCATGTAATTATGCCGGCCACAAGATCGTAATGTCCTAACCCAACCCTCTCTTCCTAATTTCCCTACCTCCCCCCGCATAGCTTCTGTAATTACAGCATAGTTACGGAGCTGCCCACCCCTTCATCCGTAACTACGCTGTAGTTACGGACACCTGATCAGGCCCTAAGTTACCAGACAGTGTAGCAGGGTTGCTGACTTTTCAGAGCTTCCCTCCGGAAGAACACAGAGGGAAGCCATGGATTTCCACAAGGGGCGGAGCCTAATGACATGATTTATGCAAATCACGTCATTAAGCCCCACCTCCTGTCAATCACTCCTGTAATCTCCAGCGTTTCAGGGGATGGACGGGGCTTGTTGACATCATCAAGCCCCGCACATCCCTAGTAACGCTAGGGATTACAGTAATAATTGATGGCTGGTGGGGCTTGCGGGAGCTTTGCTGATTCTCCTGGGATACCGGGAGACCTGCCCAAATTTTGGGAGTCTCCCGGATATTCAGGGAGAGTCGGCAACCCTGGAGTATAAGTAAGATATTTTATACCTTTATAAAGTCATATAATTACATTTCATACATCATTTAACTTCTTCCCACTCCTGCTGCTCTCTCCTCCACTCTGTCCCCGCTCCCTCCCAAAATTCTGGAAGTTCCCCAAGTTTTCTGTGAGAGCAGGCAAATCTCCCGCAAGTCCTGCCCCACTGCCTATCATTGCAGCAATTCCTAGGATCCAGATTTACTAAGCTGCGAATTTGGTAAAGTGGAGATGTTGCCCATAGCATACCCTCCAACTGTACCTATTTAGCAGGTACAGTACCTTTTTTTTAGTGGTCTGTACCGGCTAAAAGGGCTCTTGTACCGGATTCTGACCCAGCAATTCCCTCCACCCTATACTCACCTTCCAGTCCTGAAACATCTGATCACTATAAGTAGAGCTGCAGGGATAGACTCCTACAGCACTGCTATAGTGACAGGACCCTCTCCTGTGAGTTCTAAGCTCATATAATAAGGTGTAAAATAAAAATATATTAAAACCCCGCCCCTTCTCTGGACAAGCTGCACCCCCTTCAAGGACACGCCCCCCAGGTGTACCAATTTTCCAGTAAAAAATGCTGGAGGGTATGCCATAGCAACCAATCAGATTCTAGCGTACATTCTCTGTTATGCAGCATAGTAAATCTGGCCCCTAGTGTTATGGATTGGGGGGGACTTGACGTAATTTTCATCATCAAGCCACACCCACCCACAGGAACACTATGAATAGCAGTAATGATGGGCAGGGGGTGGGGCTTCAGAACACAATTTGCATAAATTGCTTTATTATGCCAAGCCCTCCAAAATCTCCCGGTGGCTCTTAGATCATCCATTGAAAAACAGGTAATTGATTAGAGTAAATCAGTTTTCTAAATGAGATACTGTAACAACACACCCACAAATACCAAGCGCTTATGGGAAGTATGTTACATCCTGTCTGGTGGACAATATTAAGACGTTCCAAGAATATTTCTTTTAGAGCAATAAGCCAAGATATTTCTAATTCCAGCTGACTTCTTTCCAGATATGTCATTTTGCTGGAACATTGGGCCTGATCCAGCGCTACGAAAATTCGCAACGACGCGAGCGTTGCTCTGGATCAGGCCCATTGTTAGCGTCCGGCCCAAATGAGACCTTAAAATTAAATTATAATGCTAGCCTTTGAAATAGAGAGAGGAAATATGATGGGAGATATGTGAATGGTCTTAGGGTCTTTACTGTAGCACTGGTCTTCTCTGTGACCTTATAATTACAGTATTGTAGGATTTATAAAGTTTTGCAGAATATTTGTGGGTTATTACTCTGGTTGAAAACTTGGTTCCTGTGATACAAGAAAACGGTTTGTAGTTAGTGTTAGTGTTAAGCAAACAAAGATATTACACATACGTAAATGCAAATATAAAGATAAGGGTGCTCTACGGTGGCGGAAGTCTACGTAAAGCCGCCCTTGTGAGAGGAGTGTCATGGGTGGTGGCTTGCAACGTACGTGCATATAATTGCGTACCTAGAACTAACGGATTTGTGAATACGGAACTAAATATATAACAGAAAAATGGATTCAATATCAGCAAAAATGTATTCCAGATATAGACACCTCTAGTGATTCCAAAACGAAAAAAAAATAAAAATTAGTAACAAGAAAGGCACAAAAAAAACAACACATCGTAATGAAAGGATAAACAAAAGACTGGTCCTCCGCAGCAAACTCAAATAAAACTATAGAATGAGTTCATAAAAGTACATATAGAGAAAACCGAACCAGGAGGAGTGTAACTGCAGCCACACTATTCATATAATAAGGTGCCAACTCCTGCAAATCCAAGAGCAGAGAACAGACAGTTCTTACAAAGTCAGTGGTAACGGAGGTGCCCCTGTTATGACAGCGGCTATGGTGCTCCACGCACCGTCATCAGGGGAACCAGACAGAGGGAAGGCTGGCCCAGCTTTTTTTGGAATAAATTTAAATTTAATTTAATTTGTTTATCTATTTTTTTATCATGTACTTATTTGTCCATTATATGAGCTCTGGCTTTAGGTGACTATTTAAACCTAATTGATTATGTGTGTATATATATATATAAACACTGATCTGAAGCAACCTCTATCTTGGATGTGTGTTTTAAAGCTGTAGATAGTTCATAGATCGTAAAAAAATAACTTGAAGGCTTTGTAATCCATTCAATAAACTGGGCAGTATTACACATAAACCACAGAAAAAAAGCTTTAAAACACTTATTTAATATAATAATGCAATGCTAATGTACAAAAAATATAGCCACAAAAAATCAGTATGGACTTAGACCAGAGTTGATGACTTTCCCGGAATATCCATGAGATTCCCGATATTCGGGCATTTATTCTGGTATCCTGGGAGAAACTGCAAATATTTAATTTTAGTTTTGATATGCATTTGGGTTCATTTTGGGGAATACACCTGTAGGCGGTCACAACTCTGTATAGTATTCTGGTGTGAATTGATGCAATTGGGCACGTATTTGTTCTTTGCTTGTGTAGTACCATGGTATACAGAAAGGCCATTCTAGGTCAGACACAATGTATAAACTGCACCTTAGTTTTGTGTATAAGTTATTCTGTAAATTCTAATGACATGTATATTAGCATGCGAGACTTGTAAAATTGCTGTCATGTCACAGCAAACATGTCACACAATTTATATTTAGAAAGGTATAATGTTATGCAAATAGTCCTATAAAAATGCTTAGAGGTGGTTTGAAAATAGGACTTTATTTGCCTTACATGTCATAGCTACATAGAATAGAATGTATTACCTTGTTATTCCATTCTGAAGATTCCTCTGTGTGATAAAGCATATAAATTTCTTCAGAAAAATTCAGATTTACCAATATTTCCAAACAAGGGTATTTTAATATTATTTCAGACTTCGTGTTTGTGTTAGAGATACAATTGACTCTTTCTTTGAAAGAAGCTTGGACAAGAGTACATATAGATTCTTCTGTCCACACACTAGGAAAAAAAACAATTAATTGGGTTGAAAATAGTTAAAAGTAATCATATTGAAATAGCATATATAGCATGCACGAATTGCATATTAATGCTGGGCACTTTAACCACAGTAAAGTAATAAAAGAAAAAAAAATCACTGATACATTTCACTTGAAATATCATTGTTTTAATGTCATATTCCTGTGCACAGGGAATGAGTATACCTTTGAACCATAAGCAGAGACATATGATTCAAAGTTGTATTCAGTGGGTTTTTGAACCCCTCTGGACTCGTGTGGATGAATTACTCTAAGGCCCAGATTTACTAAGCTGCGGGAACGGAAAAGTGGAGATGTTGCCCATAGCAATCAATCATATTCTAGCTGACATTTTCCAGTGTGTAACATCTCCACTTTTCCTTTTCTGCAGCTTAGTAAATCCAGGGTTACCGACTATTCCGGACTGAAATGAAATTTAGGCAGTTCTCCCGGTATCCATGAAACCACGGCCTCAAGTCCTGCCCCCCTGCCTGGTAACACTAGTTTACTAGCTAGGAACACCGGAATGTCCGTGAGACTCCTGAAATTTAGGCAGTTCTCCCGGTATCCATGAAACCACGGCCTCAAGTCCTGCCCCCCTGCCTGGTAACACTAGTTTACTAGTGTTGCTAGGAACAGGGAGGGACTTGATGACACAAATTGCGTCATCAATCCCCACCCCCATCCCAATGAAACCCTGAAAGGGGTAATTGATAGTCAAGGGGTGGGTCTTGCTTAAATCGCACTATTAAGCCCCGTCCCTGAATGCATCTATGGCTTCCCTCCTGGATCTTCCTGAGGGAAGTTTTTAAAAGTTGGCAACCCTGATATATACAGACATTGGAACTCTAAAATTCTTGGTATCATAGTGCACATGGAGATAGATAAGCAAAAGCAAGAGGAAGACGCCACTTCCAGGACACAATATGAAAAAGAATGTATTCCTAATTCTGATGATTCAGATATAGAAGCCTTGTAAGTGGCTGGTGGCTGATCATATATCTGTATAATGTATAATGTAAGTGGCTGGTGGCTGATCATATATCTGTATAATGTATAATGTAAGTGGCTGGTGGCTGATCATATATCCGTATAATGTAAGTGGCTGGGGGCTGATCATTTATCTGTATAATGTATAATGTAAGTAGCTGGTAGCTTATCATATATCTGTATAATGTAAGTGACTGGGGGCTGATCATATATCTGTATAATGTATAATGTAAGTGGCTGGTGGCTGATCATATATCTGTATAATGTAAGTGGCTGGTGGCTTATCATATATCTGCAGATGTATGTAACACATTCTCTGACTTTTATTTTAAAGATAGAAAGTTATGGTTTGTGACTGGGTAATTGCAGGATTTTAGGGGTGTCTTTTGGTGTATTTGTGTAAATTGCCCATACCTTACAGCACTCACAGACTTGTGAAGGGCAAATCAATGCTTCTTCATTTATGTAAGCCAGCATAATGGTAAACAGATCCAACATTTTACTTGCTGAAGCAACTCTGATCAGTCATAATGGGCCGGATCCAGACCTAAGCGCTTGTTACGTTTCATCGCTGGCGTATTTTCTATGCACTCCCCTCGCTTGTAAGTACTTTGCCTGTTTTACGCTTTCCAAACCCTACCTTAACTTTTCAAAGCGTAACTACTGACGTACGTAAAGACTATCCGTACATAAGCGCCTCAGCACGCCCATACTGTACGATTTAAATGCCTCACCCCGCCTCCGCAGCGTAATTACGGGTGTCGTGTTGCTGTCACGCCCCTTCGTTCGTAGTTATGCTGATGATACGAGGCTGGTGCGTACGATCAGAGTTATGTGTCATAAAACATCTGCCACGCACATGCGCAGTACATACAATAAGGCGTTTTTACGTCACCGGTTAGAGCATATGCGGTATGTGCATAACTGAAAATGCCCTGATAAAAGTTAATCTCCTATTCACAGTCTACAGAGTAATACTGAAATATTTATTCACTGACAATTTACTAACCAATAAATACTGATCTCACACCCTCTCTCTCTCTCTCCACACAGTATCCGCAGCGCCGTACACTCTCTCACCTCTCTTGCACCCCCTTCCTATCCCCTTTCTCCACCCCTCCTCTCTCATACCTCTATATCGCTCTCCCCTCTATCACTCCCCCTTCCTTTTCCCCTTTCTCCACCCCCTCCTCTCTCATACCTCTATATCGCTCTCCCCTCTATCACTCCCCCTTCCTTTTCCCCTTTCTCTCTCCTCCCTCTCTCTCTCCCCCCAATCTCCCTC
>WWET01001404.1:45300-62221 GCA_011038615.1 Limnodynastes dumerilii | reverse complement strand
CCTGCTGAAAAAGCTGCATGAGAGGTTCTTAAGAGCCTTTCACAGAAATTACAAAAAGAGGATGGACATCTCTTAAAGTCTTACAAAACAATGGGGCGTAGTAAGTCTCTGAAGGTCCTTCGACTCACACCCAGACTTCTTTCCATCATGGAGCAGTCAGTATTGAGCATAGAAAAATGTTCCACCAGGACATTTCCTTAATGGAAAAGCGGTATCAGGTCAAGTGGAGTCTAAGGGTTGCTTCTGAGGCAAACTGAGGCGGATTGGAAACTTAAATATGCAAGAGGCCACGTGTAGGTGGGATCAACTATTGGTGGGGTCCAAAAAATATGTAAGCTGGATAAGTACAGAATAAAGAACCTACTGACAAGTAATTCACAATCCAATAAAGAGATTTATAATGACCTCCATGCAATTGCAGTCACTGCCACCCAAGTGACGACAGGCCGAATCCAAACCTATGTTCAATTTATGTTTCAACGTGTAGCGTATTTACCCTATCGTAATTACTATACCCTCCCCTAGGCACTCCCCTCGCTCGTGCGTACTTTTGTTGTTTTACACTTTCCAAACCCTACCTTAACTTTTCAAAGCGTAACTACTGTCATACGTAATGGTTGCACGTACTTACGCACCTAAACACGCCCATGCTGTACGATTTAAATGGCTCACCCCGCCTCTGAAGCGTAATTATGAGTGTCATATGGCTGACACACCTCTTCGTCTGTAATTACGCTCAAAATTACGTACATACGTTCAAAATTATGGGTCATCACATCGGCCGTGCGCATGCGCAGTACATACAAAACTTCGTTTTTATGTCTCCGGCTATGCTAGCGGATGCTGCTCTGGATCTGGCCCCACCACCCAAAACATACAGCATCCTGGTGACTACCACCCAATACATACAGAATCCTTGTGACCACCACCCAATACATACAGAATCCTAGGGCCTGATCCAGACCACGCCTACTGAAAAGCCGATCTGCACATGCACCGGGGCAGATGTTGCGTAGGAACAGCTTAGGGACGCTGGAGGGGTCGTCCCCCTAGCGTCCCTACGTTAAGGTTAGTGAAGGCGGGCGGGGGGAGGTAATATAATGAGGGAGGGAGGGCTTAGCGGTAGTACGCTCGTGTGCGAGCGTATTACCCATTGCTTACGCCGGCTGAAGTTAGGGTAGCCTTCAGCTGGCATAAGCAATGGAAAATACACCCGCACAGGGGGAGTGTCGGGGAGAGTGGACGCCGATACGCTGTGCTTTAGTAAGCACACCGCATCGGCGTAGGTCTGGATCAGGCCCCTAGTGACCACCACTCAATGCATACAACATCCTAATGATCTTCATTCTATACAGACATCATTTGAGCAACCACCACCCATGACAGTCAACATAGGTTTCTTCCTGCCTACCGGGAAAATCCACTGTAAGTCCCCTGAACACTTGCATTCAGGAACAGAAACCACTATGCAAAGCACTTACTTGAACTCCTGTGACAAGAAATAGTAATAGTAGAAATTTTGTTGACCAGTGGATTGCCAGCTTAGGTAACATGTGGTCCTGCAGGTGTTGTGAAGCTGCAGGTCCCATCGTGCTTCCCATCAGTTATGCCTGTTCTGTTGGAGTGTCACACATTGACAGTGTCACACATTGACAGTTCTGTTGATGACATAAGCTGCTTACCTGCTTCAAACATAAATAAAAGCACGAGGATGCTTAAAACGACTTTCTCCACAAGGTACAAGAGGGAACGGACTGGGAAATGGGTATTAGAAGTGAAGCAACAGTCCAGACTCTAACTTCAAATCAATAGTTTGTTTCTATGGTGCAGATGAACATCAAACGTAATGAAACGTTTCTGAAGTATGAAATGTCCCCATTTCCTGACACTTCAAAGCTTTCATCTTCAAACAATGTTCCTAAAAGTGACAGCCAAGACATTGTGACCCCTCGAGCATTCCCGTTCATAAATCATTAGTATTCATCACCCGAGCATATTCCAGATACTGACACTAATGCTGGAGGGATTACTGGTCTACACGTATCCAGTCCTCAGAATGTTGCTTAGAGTCTTCTTAGGGCCAAACCATCTGTGGAATATTAGCGGAGAAAGCCAATTATTGGATTTTGGACTTGACTGAAGGATCATATTTTGTTAATCAGGAGAAGAGACTGTAGAGTACCAGTGACACGTCATTTTTTTTTTATCATTTTCCTTTAATTAAAAAAAAAAAGTCTGTCTTTTGGAGACACGTAAAGTTGTCGCAATGGTACTGATCTCCGTTAGATAGTTCTAGGACCTAGGAAAATGGAATATAATATGTCAATGTACAGTGTACTGTGCCTGATCGTTGAAAAGTACACACTTATACAATATTTTTCCGGATACAGATTTACTTCTAACACCCAACTTCCGCAAGCTGCTTGTGGAATTCTGGGGTTTATATGGCACTGTGTATGTATGATCCATCTGGCAGGGCGTCACTGCAAGGGGGGCAGGGATAGGCATGCAGATGATGGAAAGCGATGGGAGTCCCCACTCCAATGGGCTGCCTTTAGAAATATAGACAGCCAAAAGAACCTTTTTTGGCTGTCTCTATTTTGAATGGCAGCTATTCTAGATTTTTCTTTTATGAATGGGTGAGTATGCCGTTCGGCATACTCACCCATTCATTTTCTCTGGACCCACCGCACCCGCCACAGACCCACTGCTGACAGCTCCGGAGAGGTGAGTAACCTCTCCGGGGACTTTTAGTGTTAGGAGGGTTAGGGTTAGGCTCTTAGAAAGGGAGGGTTAGGGCCATAGAAGGGGAGGGTTAGGGTCAGGCTGCAAGAAGGAGAGTCTTAGGGTTAGGCTATAGAGAAGGAAGTATTAGGACCAGGCTAGGAAGAAGAAAGGGTTAGGGTCAGGCTGTAGGGAAGGGAGGGCTAGGGTAATGGAAGGGGAGAGTTAGGGTTAGAATTAGGGAAAGGGTTGGTGTTAGTTTTTAGGCTTACCTTTCGGTACACTGTGTTCAGTGCTCTGGGGATTGTTTGCTATGCTTCATCAAGGCATAAGCAATCGATAACCCAGCCAGTTCTAAATTGGCCAGGAGAGAACGGCCCTATCAAAATAGTGGGGAACCACACCCGATGGAAAGTGGGCGGCAGACGCAGATCCGAGCGGTGAACCTGTGGTAGGGTTCTGGACACGTCCTGTAAGTGTTCAGAACTCTGTATGTAAGAGGGGAGTGACAGGAGCGTTCAGTTCCCTCTCACATGTGGACTTACAGACTTCCATGCATACGGAACACACAAGGAGGTCTGGGCCAGGTCCATTGTTCCAAACACTTGTTTATCGTGTGATTGGAACAATAATCCTTAGAAAAAGATGCAATATGTTCCCAGTTTTAGGGTGCAATGACCTTCTTTGTGTCATCTTAAGAAGCTCATGATTTTAAGCCAGAAGGACACTAAGTTATATTGCATCCGATCAAGATCCATTTCATACATATAAGAATTCATGGGCATTGTCTAAAGCTCTAGATTACAGAACCCATATGTTCTATGGGTGTGGGTCGTGGCTGAGATTGACCGGTTTTTGGAAAGGACGTTTTCTCCCAGGTAGTTACGAACTGAATGGGAAAGTGATTGCTTCTGCTTCGCAGAGGAGAAGCAGTCGATCCACGGAACAAAGAAGATGCAGCGAATGTTGAGTATTAATGTAACCCTAACCCTCCCCTTCCATTACCCTAACCTTAACCCTCCCCTTTATTTCCCTGCAGCCGCCTGACCCTAAGACTCCCTTCCCTGCAGCCTAACCCTAAGACTCCCCTCCCCTCAGCCTAACCCTAAGACTCCCCCTTTCCTGCAGCCTCACCCTAAGACTCCCCTCCTCACAGCCTAACCCTAAGAGTCCCCTATGCTTTGACAAACCTTAATACCATAGACTTTCCTGTAATACTCACCTCGGTACGGCGGTGCTCCAGCAGATCAGCGGCAGCGGTTTTCGAATTAATGAATGGTTAAGAATGGCAAAAATTTTATTCAGCGTAATTTTTTCGAAAATTTACTTTTCGGCAGACTGTATTTCAAAAACAGAACTGTACCGGAATGTCCAGGAGATTCCCGAAATTCGGGTAGTTCTCCCGGTATCCCAAGAGAGCCTGCAAATTTCCCGCAAGGGACTTGAGGGTCGTGGTTTCCATGAAACCACGGACTGAAGTCCTAGTATACTAGTGTTGCTAGGGACAGGGAGGGGACTTGATTATGTAAATTGTGTCATCAAGCCCCACCCCCATCAATATTAAACCCCAAAACGAGTAATTAACTGTCAAGGGTTGGGGCTTAATAACACAATTTGCATAAATTGCATTGTTAAGCTCTGCCCCCTGCATGCATGTATAGCTTCCCCTCTGGGATCTCCCGGAGGGAAGCTTTTAAAATTCGGCAACCCTGTTCTATACAGATCCTTACTTGATATTTTGACCTTGCTCCGGTGACAACACTGGTACTTGAATATTGTTATGATAAAAATTTGGATCGCTTGATATGCGTCTGTTTGGAAGCATATTACAGACGCTTACTTCAAATGTTGGTATATACTTGTAACATCTGTTGTCTGGTAAGCATCTGGAATTTATGGAACTTCTGTGCACATTTTTTATGTGGTGATTGTATAGCAGTTTGTATGTAGTAATAAACATTTTTGCTTTATCTAAGGAATATATGGTGTTTTTCCTTCATTTTAATGAGGAAAATGAAAAGACTGATTATCAGGAGCAACACAGCAAGAAACAAGTAAATAAGTGAGTGTTATACTATACCTTGGTTGTTATTAATACTTTTATTTTAGTGTATTGTGTGAGAGAAAATATTACAAATCTGTATAGTTTTATGCTTCTTTTGAGTAAAAATTAATTTTGATCATTTTACTTTAATGGCTTAAGAGAATCAAAGGAGAGAAGGTCTGAATTGGGCATGAAATACAATAAACACCCGGCTTTTTAGTTACCCAATCAGGGTTAGTAAGGTATTCAGGGGGTTGGGCTTCTAGTGGGGTATTTAGAGGCAAACAGGAAGTGGTTCAGCCTCTCACTCCCTTTAAGTTGTTTTAACATGTTGCTTTCTATTCAGACGCGGCATAGGTTGGCGGTTGCGGTGGGGTTGTCAGTGTTGACCATTATCCCCAAAGCACTGAGGACAGGCGGTTCCTGTCCTTTGTTATGATTTTCCGCCGCTTAGCTGACTCCCCATCCGGCTATCCAGGCCACCTTGTTTACGTTCAGATTCATAGTCCTCTAATTTACCAATTAATAAATCTAGGCCCCCTTTAAAAGCCATATTGTTGTCCGTGTGGTTATTTATTGAATGCATGTTGTGAGAGCCATAGTCAGCTGTTGGTAGTTTATGGGTAACGTGATGATTACACCGATGCTAACAATTGCTTCTCCCCCCGAATGGCTAAACCACATTGCTGTTCCCTATTGTCAGGATGAGGCACACAGCCAGGGCCGTAACTAGGGGTGTGTGCTAGGGGCGGCCATCAAGGGTGCAAAGCTTAAGTTAATATTTAAGGTTAAATTGGCTCGGAATTCAGGGTCAAGTGGCACCATTTTTTCCTTTTTGCCCCTGGCATTAAAATTTCTAATTACGACTCTGCATACAGCAATTGATGAAGTCCAGCATTTAAACATGAACAACCAAATATATAGTCCCAGGTCCCTACCAGAAGCGGAACTAGCGAGTTGTGGGCCCATGTGCAAAAATATGCTTTGGCTGCTGCACCTGTTGCACCAATGGTAGTTCCGCCCCTGGTCCCTACAGCACACAATTCCCTCTCTAGTCAACGCCCACTAAGCTGGTGTTGGTCGCCCCACCCACAGCACAAACCAGCTATTTAAGGTCTGCTCCCCATCTCTAACTAACTAATTAGACCCAGGTCTTCCATCGGTATGTTCTGCATGAAAGAGTGTAGAAATTAAACCCTCTAAATGCTGGAGCAATATTACCAGTCTCTCTCTTACTCACCTGTGGCAAACTACCCTCAATACCTGAGGGATATAACAGATATCATCTTTATAGAGATATTACGTCATGTTTTTTACTTTAATTTGCTATTGTTTCACATAATTTTTTATATTAATCTTTTTTTCCTCTCCTTCTGATTTATATATCGCTGTTTTGCGTGCCAACATCTGCTGCTGGATTTTCTTGGATTGCATGTAAAGATTTGGACACTTTTTTCTTATTGTTCTCAGAATTATATATCTCCAACCCACAATTTGTCTGCATTTGTTGTGTATCTTATTGGTGAGGAGAGAGTTGTATAAAATAATGATCATTTCCAACATTGTTAGAAACTGGAAGTCGGGATTTAATTCTGGATCCATTTTGATGACAAATAATAAAATAAAAGCACAGCTTAGATGTAAATTTAACCACAAAGGCAGTTTAACCTCCAGGATGGAAATTGAGGTTGTGGTATCATCTTTCTCACATTGTCTGGGGTCTATAGTTAGGTTGAGTTGGTTGGTAATGGGGCTGGTTGGTTGAGTCTCCTTCCTCTTTGGCTTTAGGAATAGCCCTCCCTCACTTTTCTGTCTTTTATTTTCCCTAATCTTGGACTGTATTCGGAGTTTGAAATTAAGAGAGGATAGTTACTCCTGGGCTAAACCATGTTGACTGCAGGGAGTTTAGATGTAGCGTTTACCAGTCCAAGTCTAAATAACAGTGTGATAGTAAAGCTGGTCAGTGTCTGTGTGCCGTAAGCAATTCATAGATATATCCCTGCATGCAAAGAATACAATTAACTTGACTCCCCCTGACTCCCCTGAAATCAACATGGTTTAGCCCAGGTGTAACTTTAAGTTCTTATTTTCAATCTCTGAATCAGGTCTATTGTCTGGGGTCTATAGTTGGGTTGAGTTGGTTGGTAATGGGGCTGGTTGGTTGAATCTCCTTCCTCTTTGGCTTTAGGAATACCTTAGCCCTCCCTCACTTTTCTGTCTTTTATTTTCCCTCATCTTGGCCTGTATTCGGAGTTTGAAATTAAGAGAGGAAAGTTACTCCTGGGCTAAACCATGTTGATTGCAGGGAGTTTAGATGTAGCGTTTCCCAGTCCAAGTCTAAATAACAGTGTGATAGTAAAGCTGGTCAGTATCTGTGTGCAGTAAGCAATTCATAGATATATCCCTGCATGCAAAGAATACAATTACCTTGACTCCCCCTGCAATCAACATGGTTTTGCCCAGGAGTAACCTTCCTCTTATTTTCACTCTCTGAATCAGGTCCAATGTGCTCACCTTAATTTTCTTATTTCTGTCTCAGATTCTCGACTTTGCTGAAATGGTGTTGTTTTTGGGCCAGGTTCAGACCTACGTTCCCTTTTCGTTTCAACGAGTAGCGTATTTACGCGTCCGTAAATACTAGTCACTCCCCTCAGTCGTACATATTTTTTCTGTTTTACTCTTTCCAAACCCTACCCTAACTTTTCCAAGTGTAACTCCTTTCGGCCATAATGGCTGCACGTACTTACGCGCCTTAACGCGCCAATACTGTACGATTTAAATGGCTCACCCCACCTCTGAAGTGTAATTACAGGTGTCGTATGTCTGGCACGCCCTTTCGTCTGTAATTACGTTGGTGACTGTATGCTCGTAAGTACGTTCAGAGTTAAGGGTTTTAACATCTGCCGTGTGCATGCGCAGAGCATGCAAAACAGCGTTTTTATGACTACAGCGAGTGGAAATACGCTAGCAGTCATAGCTCTGGATCTGGTCCTTTGTGTGTAAATTTTGGCTGGAAGGTACAGCGGCAGGCTGAATTGGGAAGGAGGTGCAATGGAGGTGAGCCCCCTCCTTCTTAGGAAGGTTGATTTTGTCATTGTTATGTGAGCCCCCTGGTCCACCTAGTGGTAGGAGCAGGGTATTATCAGTGATGGAATGAGAGACACCCCCTTCCCCTTAGTCTAGGATAGTTAAGGTTCCCTGTTGTTAAATATCATGAGTGTTATGGTGATGTCTGTATAACACATTGCTATTCACGACCACCTTCCAAATATTATTGTAAACTGTATTATTATTATTATTATTATTATTACTATTATTATTAATAATAATAATAAAAATAAAATAATAATAACCACATAACTGGTATCAAATAATTGGGTAATATCATTCATCTAGTGTTGTAGGAAGGTTGTTTTAGTTACTCCAATGGTGGCGTGACTTCACTCCGGGAAGTTTAATATTAAAGCAATTATTAAATGGAAGTATTACTAATGAACCCTTTTTTATTATTTTTATATAATTTTTATGGGTATTTTGGAATCTCCTCAATATATGGTTTGGATCAGATCTCCACCCGATTTTCGTTTATTTTCAAACTCTAAGGGCCGTATTCAGAGATCCGTTTTTGCAGGAAGTTCCATACATATTTTTAAGCTCGGAAGAACTGCGCATGCGTGGTAACTAAATTTACACAATCTACGTTGATTTTACGCACGGAAGTCCATTAGGCACGGACTAGTGAATCGCACGTGAGAAAATACGAACGGAGGGGTGTGGTTATAATCCGTCCGGAGACAGATACGTGTAAGTGGGTGGGGGGAGGCATTTAAATGACCGTTTGAGGGTGCGGCGAGGGCACGGTTAGTTAGATACGCACGTTCAGAAGTATTATATGCTCGGAAATGCACACTTAAAGATACGGGTGGTTGAGGCACTCGTAAGTCACCATCAACCCGTCCGTGTGAGGGGAGTGTCATGGGTGTTACCTTGCAACGTCAGTGCGCATAATTGCGTACTTCTAGCAAACGGATCTCTAAATATGGCCCTAAATCTGGTCTTAACAATCGATGGGTTGGAAGCTCAGGAGCAGTGTATTTTTTACCTAATGGAATGGGTCATGATGGAGGGTATGCATTTGCAAAATTAAAAAAAGGCGCAACCATATTGTAAGGTTTGCCGGTACGATGGTCTGTTTTGCAACTGGATCATTCTATGGAAGCTGGCACCAACAGCAGCGATGATGCGACTTCCGCAGTCGCAAAGATTTTCAGTCAGTAGGCAAGCATTTCTTTTCTAGCCATACCTTTAATCCTTCCCTAATCCTCCATTTCCTGCAGCATAACCCTAACCCTAACCTTCCCTTTCTTGAGCCCTAACCCACAATGTACCACAGCCTAACCCTAACCCTCCCTTCTTGAAGCCTAAACCTAACCTAAGCTTGATGCAGCTGCTGCAGTTTGTTGCTATTGAAAACGGGTCGAAATAGGTACCTGTTCACAATAGCAATTTTCTATGTTCGGAGTTGTCAATGATACAGCTGCTATTCAGCTGACAGCGGTATCGTTGTCAACAGGACCAGCAACCGCATCCTTATTGTAAACTCATGAAATTTTGAGGGGGAAAATCTAAAATTTTGGGACTGTAATCAGAAATCTGTTTTCACGTGGAGTTGCATGCGTATTTTTAGGTACGGCTTAACTGCGCATGCGTTGTAACTTTATATACGTACATTACATAGAATATACGCATGTAAGTGCCTAATGAACGGACTTGTGAATCGCACTTGGTGAAATACGTACGGAGGGGCAGGGTTGAAAACCGGACATGAATATTTACATGAAAGTGGGTGGGGGGAAGCATTTAAATTAACGCATGAGAGCGTGGTTATTAAGAATTGCACACACGGCATACATATACGCACTTAAGTACACACGTAAAGAACAGAGTGGTCTATGGACTCCTAAGTCGCCGACAGCACGGCCATGAGAGGGGAGTGTCGGGGATGTTGGTGGGCGTTGGCTTGCGACGTGCGTGCGTATAATTGGGTACTTTTAAAAAAAACGGATCTCTGAATCCGGTCCTTGATTTGGCCCAATAACAGCAGCCGGACTATTTCTCCTTGAAGTGTCCAGTGAAGCTGGGAGACAGGACCTGAAAACCTGACTTTAAATTTACATTCCAGTCCAGGCGCAATTAAGATTCCGACTAAGAGAATGTCTGCACAGCTTATATCACAGCCGCTGATAAGTGCAGTAATTCCATGCTATCACACAAAGCGGGCTATTTATTTATTGCTTAGTTTAGCTGGGTAGATCTTGTTACGTTGCTATGACAACCAGAAAACACAGGACTGTATTCACGAACGTGCTGTAATTCATCCTAAGAAAGATATTAGAAAGAAATCTGAACAATGGCCTTGAGTTTCCGTGAATTCTGGCAGATATTGGTCCCGGGGGCTTACATGTCTATAGTGCAGACTGGAATTTCTGGGGATAATGGTTATTTTAACTGCATTAACTTCAAATATTGCACCCATGGGATTAAAGGGAGGGTTCATAATTGCATATAGTCATGGTCCATAAACAGGCCTGTAAAACGGAAGTCCCTTTTATCTTTATTTTATTTGTTTAGGGAGAAATAATAATGTGTAGCCAAAGAATACACCATTGATGGTAAATGGGATAGCTACAGACTCCGGCCCTGATTCACACCTAAGATGCCTCTTAGGTGCAGATTTTTGCATGCGGGGCCGCTGTGCATGTGTAATCATATAGACTTCGCAATTTATGTAGTGGTCCCATATGCAGATTACCTAGGTGTGGTTTTTAAAGACCGCACGTAGGGCTGGATCCAGACTTAAGTAAGTGCATGAACTGAGTTACTCCTGGGCTAAACCATGGTGATTGCAGGGGAGTCATATTTCATCTGTTGCAAACAGTATTAGAGTTGAGAGGTGATGTTTCCTATCCCAAATCTAAATAACAGTGTGATAGTAAAGCTGGTCAGTATCTGTGTGCAGTAAGCAATTCAAAGATATATCCCTGCATGCAAAGAATACAATTACCTTGACTCCCCCTGCAATCAACATGGTTTAGCCCAGGAGTAACTCATTTCAAGCACTTACTTAAGTCTGAATCCAGCCCGTAGTTTTAAAGGTAAGAGGAGGCGTGCCACGGCAGCTTCCAGGGTAAGATACGTAAAGTGGGCAGGAGGAGGGATGTAAATTAGACTGGTAGGGAGGGCTGGGGAACCTCCGTGTGTATTTTCCCTCCCTTAGAGGTACGGGTCGTTAAGGGTGCCCTACTGAACTCGTAGGTGCCATTAGGTGCTTTAAAAACCGGGGCGGGGTAGGGGAGCGGGGAAGTTGGTGCGGATATATGTGTATCTGCACCTACAGATCACACACTTATGTGTGAATTCGGCCCTCCTTTAGGCTCATTGGACCGATTCAGATTTGAGCACAAGATGTGAGATGTGATAGCGACGTGCGTACTATAAATGCGTTTGTATAACTGTGGTGGGCTGTGTGCAATCGGAGTCAGTCTCTGGCTGCCTCTATTTCGAAAGTACTACTAGTGCAAATTTTTTATGAATGAATGGGTAAGCTTGCCAGTCAGCATACTTACCCATTCATTCTTTCATTCATTAATCGGAAATTGCCGCCACCGCCACAGAACAGCACAGGACCAGAGGTAGTTGGGTCAGGGATCTTAGGGTTAGGCTGGGAAGAAGGGAGTCTTAGGGTTAAGCTGCAGGGAAGGGAGTCTTAGGGTCAAGCTATGGGGAAAGGAGTGTTTGGGTCAGGCTGCAGGGAGGGGAGTTTTTGGGGTCAAGCTGTGGGGAGGGGGTTATTAGGGTTAGGCTGCAGGGAAGGGAGGGTTAGGGTTAGGGTCAGGCTGCTCATTGAATTAAATATTTTTATGGGTGTGGCTTGCCACTGAGAGAGGCCCTTTTTCAAAGGGACCGTTCTCTCCCAGCCAGTTCCGAACAGGCTGGGAAATCGATTGCTTTTGCCACGAAGAGGCATAGCAGTAGATCATCTGCAGAAAAAAGACGCTGCACCGAAAGGTGAGTATAATACCATTCCTAATCCTTACCCCCAACCCTCCCCTTCCATGACCCTAAACCTCCCTTTACCAGAGCCTAACTCTAAAAGTCCCCATAGAGTTTACTCGCCTCTGCGGTGGGTGCAACAGGTCCAACGGTCAACGGCTACCGAAAATAAATGGGTACATATGTATGCCGATTGGTATACTTACCCATTAAAAAAAAAGTCAAAGACTGTCTTTTCAAAATAGAGAATATGCTCACCCACCGCCAGCACCGCCACCAGACCTGACTAATGGAGAGGTGAGTAACCCTGTCCAGGGACTTAGGGTTAGGCTGCGGGTGGGGTGACTTAGGGTTAGGCTGAGAGGGGGGAGACTTAGGGTTAGGCTGCAGGGGATGACTTAGGGTTAGGCTGCGGGGGGGTGATTTAGGGTTAGAATTAGGGAAAGGGCAGGTTTTTATTACTTACCTAATCGGTGCTCCGGGGATAGAATGCTATTACTTTCGAAATAGGGCCGTCCACTATGGGGACCTATACCCCATGAAGCCTAACCCTAGATCTCCCTTCCCTGCAGCCAATCTCCCCTTCTCCCATCTATCCCCTCCCTGCAGCCCCCTGCACTAATCTGGCCGTGATTCACAGGGTTCTATTCGCAATGCAGCCATTTCGTTAAATACACACAGTAGACAATTAGCTGTCGACTGTGGGTAAATCGCAAATGGCTGTTCACAGCGGTGAAAGGAACCCATCGGATTACTTACCAGGATGGATCTGGTAGGTTCTGGTACTGGGCGCCTGTGCATGCACCACTGTACCAAAAGGGGGCATTTTCCTATCATAACGGTCTGAAAATGCCCCCTTAGGGGTCTATTTACCTGGGTGTAGTACTAATTTCCGACGCTAAAAATCCCGACGTTAAAAATACCTCCACCAGGGTACCGACAGTGAAAATTCCGACACCACAAAAATCCCGACACCACAAAAATACCGGCGGAAAAAATCCCGACACCCCAAAAATACCGGCGGTAAAAATCCCGACACCCCAAAAATACCGGCGGTAAAAATCCCGACACCCCAAAAATACCGGCGGTAAAAATCCCGACACCCCAAAAATACCGGCGGTAAAAATCCCGACACCCCAAAAATACCGGCGGTAAAAATCCCGACACCCCAAAAATACCGGCGGTAAAAATCCCGACACCCCAAAAATACCGGCGTATATGGATACAAAGGGGCACAGACTATTATATGGACACAAAGGGGCACAGACTATTATACGGACACAATGGGGCATAGACTATTATATGGACACAAAGGGGAACAGACTAATAATTATATGGATACAAAGGGGCACAGACTATTATATGGACACAAAGGGGAACAGACTAATAATTATATGGATACAAAGGGGCACAGACTATTATATGGACACAAAGGGGAACAGACTAATAATTATATGGATACAAAGGGGCACAGACTATTATATGGACACAAAGGGGAACAGACTAATAATTATATGGATACAAAGGGGCACAGACTATTATATGGACACAAAGGGGAACAGACTAATATGAATTCTTTTATGAATTCGTAAGACTGCCTTTTAATATTTACAAATACTTTTTATGACTCTCTCGGGCATAGACACTATGGGCCAAATTCAGACCAATTCTTGTGAGCGAGTTTAGACGTAAAATCGCGTTTTGGTAAGTACTGCACATGCGCACCATAGAAACTACGCTTCGTAACGTAGCGTAAATGTGAACCATTCACGTATGTGTAGCGTAAATCTTTACGTGTGGGCGTGCCAATTTTACGTGAGTCTAAAATACGTCTGAAATACGCTATGTAGGCGGGGGTTTGTATTTAAAGTGTACAATATGGGCGTGCTTAGTTGCGTAAATGTTACGTGTTGCTCATACGTACGTAAGCGGATGACATCGGTTACGTGGGCAAAAGTTAAGGTAGGGTTTGGAAAGCGGATCTCGGACAAAATACATACATTCACGGGGTGTGACAATGGGAGTGTATAGAAAGTACGCACGCGTAAATACGCTTAGCGAGGAAGCGTATTGCAAGCGGAGTTCTGGATCTACCCCTATGCTCTTAATTTTAGATCATAGGGCCCCCCTTTCTCAAGTGCCCCAGGCCCCCCGAAGGCTAAACCATGCTGATTGCAGGGGAGTCATATTTCATCTGTTACAAACAGTATCAGAGTTGAGAGGTGATGTTGAGTTACTCCTGGGTTAAACCATGCTGATTGCAGGGGAGTCATATTTCATCCGTTACAAACAGTATCAGAGTTGAGAGGTGATGTTTCCTATCCCAAGTCTAAATAACAGTGTGATAGTAAAGCTGGTCAGTATCTGTGTGCAGTAAGCATTTCAATGGTATATCCCTTCATGCAAAGAATATAATTAACTTGACTCCCCCCTGCAATCAACATGGTTTAGCCCAGGAGTAACTCATTTCAAGCACTTACTTAAGTCTTAATTTCAGCCTGTAGTTTTTAAGGTAAGAGGAGGCGTGCCATGGCAGCCTCCGGGGTAAGATGGGCAGGAGGAGGAGGGATGTAAATTAGACTGGGAGGGAGGGCTGGGGAACCTCTGTGCGTATTTTCCCTCCCTTAGAGGTTAAGGGTGCCCTACGGCCCTACGGAGGATGGTGGATTCAAAGGAAATGTGCGGAAAATGACTTCACTGAGAGGTGATAGATAAGTGGAATATTCTCCCATCTAAGGTGGTTGAGGCCAATACAGTAGAACAGTTTAAACATGCTTGGGATAAATATAAGGGTATCCTAAATTGTAAACCAAATTGAGGGTAAATAGGGTCTAGGGTTTAGAACAGTTTTGAATAAACAAATGGGCAGACTAGCTGGGCCATGTGGCTCTTATCTGCTGTCACTTTCTATGTTTCTATGTCTATGTTTCTATGTAAGTGCCATTAGGCGCTTAAAACCGTGGCGGGGTAGGGGAGCTGGGAAGTAGGTGCGGATAGATGTGTGAATTCGGCCCTCCTTTAGGCTCATTGGACTGATTCAGATTTAAGCACAAGATGTGAGATGTGATAGCGACGTGCGTACTATAAAGGCGTTTGTATAACTGTGGTGGGCTGTGTGCAATCAGTGTCAGTCTCTGGCTGCCTCTATTTCGAAAGTACTACTAGTGCAAATTTTTTATGAATGAATGGGTAAGCTTGCCAGTCAGCATACTTACCCATTCATTCATTGGAAATTGCTGCCACCGCCACAGAACAGCACAGGACCAGAGGTAGTTGGGTCAGGGATCTTAGGGTTAGGCTGCAGGGAAGGGAGTCTTAGGGTCAAGCTATGGGGAAAGCAGTGTTTGGGTTAGGCTGCAGGGAGGGGAGTTTTTGGGGTCAAGCTGTGGGGAGGGGGTTATTAGGGTTAGGCTGCAGGGAAGGGAGGGTTAGGGTTAGGGTCAGGCTGCTCATTGAATTAAATATTTTTATGGGTGTGGCTCGCCACTAAAGAAAGGCCCTTTATCAAAGGGGCCGTTCTCTCCCAGCCCGTTCCGAACAGGCTGGGAAATCGATTGCTTTTGCCACGAAGAGGCATAGCAGTAGATCATCTGCAGAGAGAAGACGCTGCACCGAAAGGTGAGTATAATACCATTCCTAACCCTTACCCCCAACCCTCCCCTTCCATGACCCTAAACCTCCCTTTCCCAGAGCCTAACCCTAAAGTCCCCAGAGAGTTTACTCGCCTCTGCGGCAGGTGCAACAGGTCCAACGGTCAACTGCTTCCGAAAATGAATGGGTAAGTATGAATGCTGATCGGTATACTTACCCGTTAAAAAAAAGTCAAAGACTGTCTTTTCAAAATAGAGACAGCCAAAAATCAGTTTTACTGAGTATACTCACCCACCGCCAGCACCGCCACCAGACCTGACCAATGGAGAGGTGAGTAACCCTCTCCAGGGACTTATGGTTAGGGTACAGGTGGGGGGACTTAGGGTTAGGCTGAAAGGGGGGAGACTTAGGGTTAGGCTGTGGGGGGGGGGGAGGTTTTAATTGCTTACCTAATTAGTGCTCCGGGGATAGATTGCTATTACTTTCGAAATAGGGCCGTCCGCTATGGGGACCTATACCCCATGGAGCCTAACCTTAGATCTCCCTTCTCCACAGCTAAACCCCTGCACTAATCTGGCCGTGATTCACAGGGTTCTATTCGCAATGCAGCCATTTTTTTTAAATACACACAGTAGACAATTAGCTGTCGACTGTGGGTAAATCGCAAATGGCTGTTCGCAGCGGTGAACGGAACCCATCGGATTACTTACCAGGATAGATCTGGTAGGTTCTGGTACTGGGCGCCCGTGCATGCACCACTGTACCAAAAGGGGGCGTTTTCCTATCATAATGGTCTGAAAATGCTATGAGTTCATTTTTTAATGAACGATGCAGATCCAGGCATGCTTCTCCTCGCAGCGAGCCTGGCAGCATTGTTCATTAATTTTACTATTATTCACCCTACCTGCAAGGTCCTGCGAGGTCCAGCGATGATGTCTCTGCTCATCGCAGGACATTTCATTCATACGGAGTATGCGCATGGGCAGAGACTCTGTTTCCTATCTTACAAAATTTCAGGTCCAGATATGAAAAAACACTGCGCATGCACAGTGTCTTCATATCTGGACTGAGTCCGACGCTTCTCCCAGACGGGTAAGTTTTGCTATTTTTTTTTACAGTTTTATATATTATAGGTGTATTCATTAAATTTTTACATTAAAATATAATTAACTTTTTTTTTGTACATTTTAACACATAGCAATATTCCAGCAGTGTCCCCATACATACCCCCCTTTTCCTCCCTCTAATAACAGCTATTAGGGGGAGAAAATGATGGGTATATGGGGGCATCGCTGGAGAGATACCCCCTAATGCCAGCCTGAGCTGGCGTTAGTTTTACGCCTGGTGCGGAGTGTAATACTGCGCTCCGAGGCTTTGTAAATATAAGGAAGCGCTGGCCCGCTCTGAAATGAACGGACCAGCGGAGACCCCCGATAGTAACATGGATCACCATGGAAACTACTATTTTCCATGGCGATCTATTGTTTCATTTTCATGTGATAATGCCCA
>WWET01001404.1:8739-33244 GCA_011038615.1 Limnodynastes dumerilii | reverse complement strand
CTCATAGTTCAATGACTCCATACCCTTTATCAATTTTGTCGCCCTTCTCTGAACCCTTTCTAGTTCCAAAATGTCTTTTTTATGGATTGGTGCCCAGAACTGAACTGCGTATTCTAGATGAGGCCTTACCAATAATTTATATAGTGGCAAAATTACACAGTCTTCCCTTGCACCTATGCCCCTTTTTATGCATGCTTATACTTTATTGGCCCTTGCAGCTGCTGCTTGCCATTGAGCACTATTGCTAAGTCTATTGTCCACAAGCACTCCCAAATACTTCTCCATTAAAGATTCTCCTAAATTTACCCCATTTAATTTATAGATTACATGCTTGTTTTTGATCCCTAAATGCATAATCTTACATTTATCTATGTTAAACCTCATCTTCTATTTGGTCGCCCAATTCTTCAGTTTACTCAAGTCCCTCTGCAAGGACGCTACATCTTGCTCAGATTCTATTACCTTACATAATTTAGCGTCATCTGCAAAAATGGAAAACTTGCCCTCTTAACCATCACCAAGGTCATTAATAAATATGTTAAAAATTAGTGGTCCCAGCACAGAACCTTGAGGTACACTGCTTAAAACTTTTGACCAATTAAAATAAGTTCCATTTATCACAACCCTCTGTTCCCTATTCTCCAACCAGTTTTTGATCCAAGTACAAATGTTGCTACCTAGACCCAATTCCCTTATTTTGTGGACCAATCTTTTGTGAGGCACTGTATCAAAGGCTTTGACAAAATCTAAGTAGACCACATCTACTGCACTACCGTGGTCTAAGTTCAAACTAACTTTCTCATAGAAGTTAATTAGGTTAGTTTGGCATGACCTATCTTTCACAAATCCATGCTGATTCCCACTAATAATCCCACTAATAATCGGCATATTTACCCATTCATTAATAACATTTTCGAATTAGTGCTATTTTCTTAATAGACACAGCTGAAAATGAGCATTTCAGCTTTCTTTATTTCGGAAAGAGCATTTTTGAGGAGGTGACTGCGAGAAGGTGGGGGGGGGGTGCCCTGCTCTCTTATGTGCGGTAATGGGAAACAGAAATTCCGAACGATAAACTCCATTGCGGGGGCTCCTGTGTAAGTGAGTCTAACTGTAAAATCTGCGAGTGCGCCCACCAGAGGTTACGATGCGGATCTCCTGGCGTATGGAAAATGCGTCCCTTTCTAATGTCCTCATAACAACTGATCTCTAATTATAACATGACTCACGGCTCACGTTTATTGCTGTACAGTCAATCTCCTGGGTCCCTTACACTCACAGTTATATCTCCTTAGAATAACATCAATTGTTTCACTGAACACTCATGTTCACTGGAGCAATCTATTTAAGGTCAACACCCGTTTCTAGGGAACAATAATTAACTCTGAAGTATTTCATAAAAATCTATTCCAGAGACCTGACATGGAGTGAGTCAGCTGGGTGTTCACTGCAATGGTCAGATGTTAGCAAAGAGATTCAGGTCACAATGTGGCACTTCTACCGTGGTGTCAATGTCATGATTCCAGCCTTTCCATTCAATGGGCTCTTTGTTGTAAGTGTGCGCAGGGATTTTTTCGTGAGACGGGGATGGGTCGATCTCCGTAATGCGACCCGAGTCTCTGCACTTGAAGGACAGATCTGTTAGCAATGATTAGCAAGCTCTTTCCACGGTGCCAGATCCGTGACAGGGTACATGATGTCATCTGTGGAATTCCAAATAATATTTGGTTGGCATGAGTGCAAGTTCTGCAATTCTCTGACCTTCAGATTGCATCTAACAAAGGGTTTCTCTTTCTCCTACAGTAGAGCAGGTTCTGACCAATCGGGTGCCCCTTAAATGACACTTTTTATTTTATTCTTCAACTCCAGATATCCCGTTAAAATAAGATTTTTCACCAGTGTATTTGTGGACCGTGTTCAGAGATACGTTTTTGCAGGGAGTTCCGTGCGTATTTTTAGGATCGGATGAACTGCGTATGCGTAGTAACTTTAATTACACAGTTTATGTTAAATTTACACACGGAAGTCCATTAGGCGCGTACTTGTGAATCGCACTTGAGGACATACATGCGGAGGGGCATGTTTGAAATCCGTACGGGCAAAGTTACTTGAAAATGGGTGGGGGGAGGAATTTTATGACCACTTGAGGGCGCTGTTTGTTACATACGCACGTACGGAAGTATTATACACATGGAAATGCACACTTATAGATAAGAGTGCTCGAGGGACTCGTAGGTCATCGATAACCCGTCCGTGTGAGGGGAGTGTCATGGGTGTGGCCTTGCAACGTCCGTGCGTAAAAATGCGAACCTTTAACTGACGGATCTCTGAATACAGCCCTGTATCGACTATGCCAAACAGGATTGCTCCTATGAGTGCAACGCATGGAGAAATCAGCGCGTCCTGAACTGTGCATGTACAGATTGTTTTTTTAGCTTTACACAGCCGTAGCCACATATGGTGCAGTTTCAATGTAAAATAAGTGAGGATTCAGAAAAACAGTCACTGCTATTAAATCAGAGTCCAGTCCAGTGTCATTAAAAATCATGTCACACTGTCAGTGGGAGGAGCTGAGAGCCGGTAATACCGATATGTTCTCTTGTCTTACAGGGTGCCCCACCATTCTTTGGTGATAGTCAGGCCCCTTCCTTCCTTAATTTTGCTTTATGCTCCACTGCAGCAGTATTTATACCGTATATGCCTGGAGTGGGTGTGGGTCACTGCTGCGAATACAGAGCTCTGGAAAAACTTCCTACCCTGGCGTAGACAGGTAAGCAACGCTCTCTATTTACCCAACCCCTATGCTAAATCTTACCCTAACCACCATTACCCTAACCCTCCCTTCTCCGCAGCCTAACCCTAAGTCTCCCCTTCTTCGATTAATCCCCAACCTGAAGCCCAACCCTAAGTATCTCTTCCCTGCAGCCTAGCCCTAAATCTCCCTTCCCCACAGCCTAGCCTTAAAACTCCCTTCCCCACAGCCTGACCCTAAGTCTCTCCTTCTAGACTAGGTGTGAGTCACCACTAAGAACGGTATATGGAAAGGGCCGTTCTCTTCCAGACAGTTCTGAACTGTCTGAGAAATCAATGCATTTGCCTCGAAGATCCCCGGACCACCAAAGACGGATCTCCGAATGGTAAGTCTAATATTTACCCCAAGCCTTTCCCTAATCCTTACCCTAACCCTCCCCTTCCATTACTGTAACCCTAACCCTCTCTTCCCGCAGCCTGACCCTAACCCTCCCTTCCCTGCAGCCTGACCCTAACCCTCCCTTCCCTGCAGTCTAACCCTAAGCCTATCTTCCCTGTAGCCTAACCCTAGGACAACCCTCCCTGCTGCCTGACCCTAAGCCTACCATCCCCGCAGCTTAAACTTGGACTCCCCTACCCGCATGCTGACTCTAACCCTCCCCTTTCATAACCCAAACCCTAACCCTCCCTTCCCCAGAGCCTAACCCTAAATGTTCCCAGAGAGCTTACTCACCTCTCAGGTGGGGTATGCTGTGGACGGGTGCGACAGGTCCGGCGGGCAACTTCCAAAAAAGGAAAGGGTAAGTCTGCTGAGTGTCATACTTACCTATAAAAAAAAAGATTTTTCAGCTGTCTCTACTTCTAAAACAGCAATTTCTGGCCACAGGCTGACAATATCTAGGCTCCAACCCCTCCCTGCAGCCTAAATCTAAGTTCCCCCTTCTCCCATCCATCCCCTCCTTACATTTGGGATTTTTGCAGTGGGATATATAATAATACTGTACACACAGCTGACAATTAGCTGTTAGCAGTGTGTATGTATAAAATGTGGGTTTGCAGTGGCGTAACAAAACCCGCTTAGAGCTGGCTCTGTCCTACAGAACAATCTAGAAGATAACTCCTACTGGTTTTCTATAGGATATTGTTTATCCTACAGTCAAGAGTCTGTAGTGTATTCTAATACCTATTTCCCCGTTCCCAATAGTGAGAGGCTACAGTGGTTTTATCTGGGACCTTAGGCATTAGGTTTAGGCTGTGGCGGCTAAGTTAGGGTTAGGGCTTATGGGAAATGTTAGGGTTAGGCTGTGGGTATAGAGGATTAGGGTTAGGCTGCAGGGTATGGAGTGATAGGGCTGAAGAAGAGGAAGGTTAGGGTTAGGCTGCAGGGCATGGAGGGTTAGGATTAGGCTGCAGGGCATGGAGCATTAGGGTTAGGTTGCAGGGCATGGAGGGTTAGGATTAGGCTGTAGGGCATTGAGGGTTAGGGTTAAGCTGCAGAGCATGGAGCATTAGGGTTAGGCTGCAGGGCATGGAGCATTAGGGTTAGGCTGGAGGGCATGGAGCATTAGGGTTAGGCTGCAGGGCATGGAGGGTTAGGGTTCGGCTGCAGGGCATGGAGGGTTAGGATTAGGCTGGAGGGCATAGAGCTTTAGGGTTAGGGCTGAAGAACAGGAAGATTATGGTTAGGCTGCAGGAAAGGGAGGGTTAGGAAAGGGTTAAAGGTAGGGTTAGGTAGCAGCACTTACCTTTCGGCAAATGACTCTCTTGGCGACTCCAAGAGTCGCATCTCCGCTTCCTGAAATGCAGACTGCTGGCAATTGCTGGCAGTCTAAATTCAGCTATAGTACGAAGGTCTTTCAAATGAAGACCCTAATACTGGCGAATCACGCTCCAGAAATACATTCCGGTAGTTAGGAAAAGACACAGAAATTTTTATTAGGTACCAACAATGGTCCATACTGATCAGAGGTTCCACCTATTCCCCTCTGTACAATGTAATGTCGGTGGTGCAAATTTCCATATTCAATACACAGCATCCACCCCCAGTGCAGATCCCAATGAGCGGATTCCAAGCTAGCCACCCAGTTTGTTAGTGCTTGAGACATATTTTATCACTTCATCATCTCATTACTATCCCTGGGATTTAGAATCAGTTTTATCTCTCAGCGTATCATTTCATGTGATTTAATGTACCCAGCCCTCCAATCAAATCCTTAATTAAGATTTCACAGCTCTCTAAAGGACCTCGAGGATGACCTAATAACAGGATTGCCTTGATTTAAAATTTGTGCCATTAATTAGAGAAGCTCTCCTGTGGTTCATGGGAACTAACACTAATGTGTAGTACAGCAATCATGAGAAGACACAGCTGTGGAATATGGTGAGGTCAGCCAATGACTGCAGACCTATTAGATCATGTGCTGTTAAGGTTTCTGTCACAGGCAGATACTGCATTTTACTTATGTCAAGGCAATTGGATAATTGCATTGCTGTATACTAGAGGGGATTGTGGAAATACATAGATGTAAAAAGACTGTGCACCATTAAACAAAGTAGAGCCGCCCCATCTACTCTCTGATTTGACTTATGTCACTCTGCTAAATATTTGTATTGACCCACTGGTACATCACTCCATCAACACTGGCGACAATTGTATGTCTCAGTCAATGCTAGCCGAATATTCACACCTTTCTATTAAAACTAGGTATACCATGATGTCTCCGACCTCCCTATCATGGGTCCAAAGTACCACAACAGACCTTTCTGCTGCAGAGCCTCTAGAAAAGCATGATGGGCTGGACCCAGATTTAAGTAAGTGCTTGAAATTAGTTCCTCCTGGGCTAAACCATGTTGATTGCAGGGGAGTCATATTTCATCTGTTGCAAACAGTATTACAGTTGAGAGGTGACGTTTCCCATCCCAAGTCTAAATAACACAGGGTTGCCGACTCTCCCGGAGGTGGAGGAAGGGTAGACTAGCCTGAAGAATTGGGTTCTGAGGGAGCATTTGAAAGATTTTAGGTTTCTGGTTTGCCTGATAAGTTGTGGTAGGTTGTTCCAGTGCAGAGGGACAGCCTGGGAGAAGTCTTGCATGCGGGAGTAAGAGGTAATTATAAGGTTGCTGTAATGACTGGAGGGGTCGGGTGGGAGTGTGGATGGTAAAAAGGGAGGAGAGGTAGGGGGTGGAGTGGCTCTTATCTGCCGTCACTTTCTATGTATGTAAGAGAATTCTGAAAGGGACAGGATGCCAGTGTAGAGAATGACAGAGAGGGGAGGTGGAAGCAATGTATTTGGTGAGGAAGAAGAGTCTGGCTGCAGCATTAAGTATAGATTCTAAGGATTAAGTATGCATGAAGCTATATTTTATGATCCTATTTAACACACAAGTCTAAATACTGTATTAGAACCTGATACATTGTTGAAGCATGTCAAAACTCCAAAAATTGCTGGCTCTTCACACTGGCGGTGGATGTGACTCAGAAATTCAAGGTTATATAAAGTATGAGTGAACCACATTTTCTCCAAAGTACAAGATGCCTTTGTTGTAAGAAAATAAAAAATGAAATGTACTGTAGCTACTGAAGGATTTCATTGGAACGACTCAAATAGTCTTGAGGCAACCAAAATACCTTTAAAAGGATTATTTGACAAATGCTTGGCATGCTGCAATTTCAAATTAAACATAGGCACTTTGTATCCTGATGTTTTCTTTTGCCATTAACATAACCCTCTGCCCAATTTTGATCCTGGTGTGCATGAGGGGATGTGAGGAGATCCCTGGAGAACTTAAGTCCAACGCTGGACCTGGGAGGTAGGTATGAAGCCCTAGTGGTGCTTGTTGACACTGGAGACAGCGAAACAGAAAATATAATTTGCCAACCAATAAGCATGCAGCAAGCCTGGCCAATCTGGGCTAGATGTGGGTAGTTTGAATTTAGACGACAGTCACCGTGTCAACACTATGGACAACAGGAAAGCAAAACAAATGTCACCTTGTTGGCAGAGGAGGAAAGGCAAAAAATGTTTCCCCATACCCATACTGTCTCCCAATTTGTGCCTACCTCCATTCTCCAGACGGAGAATAGAAATTAGTTACTCCTGGGCTAAACCATGTTGATTGCAGGGGAGTCATATTTCATCAACAGTATTAGAGATGAGAGGTGATGTTTCCTATCCCAATTCTAAATAACAGTGTGATAGTAAAGCTGGTCAGTATCTGTGTGCAGTAAGCAATTCAAAGATATATCCCTGCATGCAAAGGAAACAATTAACTTGACTCCCCCTGAAATCAACATGGTTTAGCCCATATGGTTTAGCACTGATTTCAAACACTTACTTAAGCCTTCAGCATTTCTGGGGCCCAGGACACACCAGTTGGGCCCCGTCCCATGTGCCATCATAGGTGACATCACTTGGGCCGGAGCCCCACAGACCATCTGGCCGGTGCGCAGGCACTGAAATCATGGTGGGCCCCCATCAGCTGCAGGCCCGGGAAAGTAGTCCCGGCTATCGCCCACTGATAGCGGCCCTGCATGCACGTTGCAAGAAACATATTCGAATACTGCAGTTAGCGTATGGAAATCCTCTGTCATACAGAGTTTATGATCAATTCCACAGAGTTTAAAAAATGATTCTAAAGATATTGGAGGCAGCCATATTATGACCTCAATAGCATATTGATAGGTTTGCTATTATTTAGGCATGATTGACAAAATGGCTGCCTCCAGTGACTAGCAATATGATGTGTGGTGACTCTTTTCATTAAGGGGCATTAATAATTAAGCAATATGACCACATGGACAAACCATTTTTCCTCATCATCTGCTTTTGTTCCCAATAGATTATTCAAGAGAGCATATTTTGTATAACAAGCTAGATAAAACCAATGTGTTGCGTTATTTCAGACTCTGATTTGTTAGCTCTTCTAATTACATAAACATTTGTCTGGTACGGACATAGATATATGACCTGATCATTATCTCGGTGTTGTGACAGTCAGTGGCCAGATAATTGTGTGGGTTATGTACTAAGACTCACATTGTGTTGAAGCCCCCTGCGTCAAACACACGACTTTGTAGAGGAGGTAAATAATTAGTACCTTTAATAATCCCTCCTTATTTACTGTGCCATAACATTCAGGCTTTTTGATGTAGTAGAGCAATTACAGTGATATCTAATAAGTATAATTATCCTTTGTTATATTTTGGTGCAACCTTTTATTATGAACTAAGGACCTGATTCACACTTAAGAATCTTCTTAAAATAAGAACTTAAAGTCACTCCTGGACAAAACCATGTTGATTGCAGGGGAGTCATATTTCATCTGTTGCAAACAGTATTAGAGATGAGAAGTGATGTTTCCTATCCCAAGTCTACATAACAGTGTGATAGTAAAGCTGGTCATTATCTGAGTAATAATATAATAATAATATAATAGTATTAGAGATGAGAGGTGATAAATAACAGTGTGATAGTAAAGCTGGTCAGTATCTGTGTGCAGTAAGCAATTCAAAGATATATCCCTGCATGCAAAGAATACAATTACCTTGACTCCCCCTGAGATCAATATGGTTTAGCCCAGGAATAACCTTCCTCTCTTAATTTTAAGCACTTATTTAAGTCTGGATCCAGCCCAATATTATTAAGCTAGAACAAGCATAGATGATTCCCAAGATGAAGACGGATCTGCGAAAGGTAAGTATGTATGCCTTCTTGTAATTTTACCCTAACCCTCTCCTTATATTACTCTAACCCTAACCGTCCCCATACATTACCCTAACCCTAATCCTTATCTCCCTGCAGACTGACCCTAATGTTCTCCTCCCTGTAAGACTCCCTTCCCTACAGCCTAACCCTAAGACTCTCCTACGCACAGCTTAACCCTAACACTTTCCTCCCCGCAGCCTAATCCTTAAACTCACCCCACCCCGCAGCCTGACCCTAAGACTCCCCTTCCCACAGCCTAACCCTAAGACTCCCCTACCCGCAGCTTAATCCCTCCCTGCTGCCTAACTCTGAGACTACTCTCCTTGCTGCCTAACCCTAAAACTTCCTGACCCAAGTACCTCCGGTATGGTAAAAAAATACTGAAGCAGTGTTTAGTATGGTGACTGCTTTTAAAGCTGGGTTCACGCTACATAATCTTGTTGTGTGGGTCACACATTGTTTCCTGCGTTGTGCTCGGTGTGTGTACTGCAAGGATCACATTGAATCTTAATTGTAAATATCAAATATGTCATTTCAAAATCCTAAATTTACAGATTAGTTGTTTGCCCCAATTACTTTTGTGCCCCCTATCCCACTCTTCTGTCCAATGACTCATCTACTTGAACTGGTGACACCTTTATGGGTGAATAAATACAAATTTTAGTTTCAGCAGTGTATGCATGAACCATCATTCAGTAGCAGAAAGAGAGAAGTAGTGATGCACCTTTATAGATCGTTGGTACGACCTCAACTAGAATACTGTGTTCAGTTCTGGAGGCCATATCTCCAGAAAGACATAAATACATTAGAGACTGTGCAAAGAAGAGCAACTAAAATGGTGCATGGCCTGTGTCACACAACATACCAAGAAAGGCTAGAGGAAGTAAACATGTATAGCTTGGAGCAGAGAAGGGAGAGGGGGGACATGATAGCAACCTTCACATATATCAAGGGTTGTGACCGGCTAGAGGAGGGGGCGTTTTTCAGAGGAAGAGGTGTAATAGAACACGAGGGCATGAATATAAACTGGAGGGTGGTAGATTCAGAGGAAATGTACGGATAAAGACTTCACTGAAAGGGTGATAGATAAGTGGAATATTCTCCCATCTGAGGTGGTAGAGGTAACACAATAGAACAGTGTAAACATGCTTGGGATAAATATAAGGATATCCTGAATCTGAATCTAGGGTCAGTAAAGTTTTAAATAAACAACTGGGCAGACTGGATGGGCCATGTGGCTCTTATCTGCCATCACTTTCTATGTTTCTATATGTTTCTATGGTGCTGGGCTGTGACAACAGCAATTTCCGGTGAATGAATGGATAAGCATGCAGAACTAAAAATAACTAAAATACAACTCTGTTCCGTTTTATTCATGGATACATAAAAAACTAGCCAGCCTCTTCTTCATATAGGGAGGAAATTATACAGGGAGGCAATTGATTTCCAATATACAGAAATTCCAAAAGATGGCTCAAAATACTAAAGGAATGTATGTTCCTGCCACTGTTGAAGGGGTCTTTTAGCATTACAGCTCTTCAAGATAAATCTCAATCTTCTCTTCTATCCTCACCCTTAAATTTGTCTTCTGTATCATCTAGACCAGCTGCATTTAAATGTTGGTCTGTAGAGGGTCCAGAAGCATTACTCAAAATTTGGTAGTCCCCTGGACATTCTGGTACAGTTGGTAAGTATAGAATACTATTGATGACGACTGGCGACGGCAACTTTTAACCACAATTCACAACTAAATTATTCCCAATAAGCTCCAAAGTCTCAAGCAAATACACAATATGTGGATCTAAGTTTTCTTTTAAATGTGCAGATATAAGAAACTTTTTTATTATTTAGATGATTATTTGCCTCTCCTAGAGTTAATGATGCATAACAATCATATAATTGTCATGTTCTTTGGGAATTACATAAGCCTCTTGGTGTGGTTACAGCACATTTATTTTCCTTTAAGTAGGTAATAATGTGCTAACATCCAGCTGGGGAATTCATGCTCCCTTTTGTTCCAGGGAAAAAAGTTTAGAGCAATTATAATAGGAACAAAGTATTATAGTCTAGAGAAGCAGTTCTCAGCCATTTTTTGTGAGTACCAGTTACCCGCCAGGGAACCAGCAGAAGTAACACTTTTCAAAAAAGATCACATTAGGCCTAGACAGTGGAAACTAAGAGTTGTATGTCAGGATCAATAGAGGATAATTTTACACAGATACAGATTCAGATTTCATTTTGTTACATCCCTCTCCCCACATTATTATTATAATCCTCCCAACTCTAATTGTATCCCTCTCCCACATTATTATTATGCTGCTCCCCACATTACATATTATACCTCTCCCCACATTACATATTATACCTCTCCCCACATTACATATTATACCGCTCTCCATATTACATAGTATATCTTTCCTCACATTACATATTATACCTCTCCTTGATGTTGGGATATGAAATCTAATCACATTATTCTGTGAGGACCTTTTTATTATGGGCTGAATTCTGAATATTATTGCAGCCCATTTTTCTTTGTGCACATACTAGTAAACACATTCTTATCTATCCAGGAGCAATAACACTTCTGACAGAGCGCCTGGGTTCAGTAAGTTTTCATTCATTCTTAGTCAATTTTTAATTTGTTCTTTATTAATGTATGCCGATTCAGACTTCCATGTTTGTGTACACATTTGAGTCCGCTGGTGTTGAAATGTCTGCTCACGTGAGTTAGAGTTGAAAAATGCGAACAGATGGATATCTGTCTAGTATGGTCCAGTGCTTTGGATCTATCCAACACGAATAGGTGATTAGGTGTTTTAGGAGTGATCAGGGGCGTCATAACTTTTTTTTGGGGCGGGGGTTGAGAACTTACCCTTCCCACTGGCGCCCCATCTCATCTTGGTGTGCCCCCCCCCCCTCCATGTTATGTATTAAGTTTATTTGTGCTGCTGCGAATCCGCAGCATGCTGCAGAAGAGGGAGTGGCTAACCCATTGGGGGTGTGGTCAACCCATCATGCCTGCAGCCACGCAGCACTTTGATCATGTCTCCAGCCCCCCAGTATTACCCATTATGTGCCACCAGCCCCCTCCCCCAGTACGCCCTGCCTGACATGCACAGTTTATGGTCCTCTAATATGTAAGCTGGCCTGTGTGTGGTAAAGTAAGTGAGTTGACTTCTACTCACATAACTCCTTTCACAGACATACAGTAGATATTGATCCATGCCGGAACTAAATAGTCATAATTTATTTTTATTCTTATTTATATTACATTAATTATCTGCATTACTTTTGCATTTAGTAATGTCTTTGCACATATTTTGAAGTTTTGATACATATCTTAATATCTATAACTACTACAACTATCTTACTAATGGGACCAATATCATTTGAGTGTTAAATTGAAAATTCTTTTAACCACAATAGCCTCCTAGTGTCATAGGGCCTGATCCAGAGGTACGATGTAGCGCTGAGCGTACTAACACTCAGCGTTACATCGCTGACTCCCCCTGGCACTCCCCCTGTGCTGGCGTATGGCCCCTTCCTTACGCCGGCTGAAAGGCTACCCTAACTTCAGCCGGCGTAAGCGAGGGTAAATACGCTTGGGCAGGAGCGTGTTAACTAGAACCCCCGCCTACCTACGCTATCCTTTGCGTAATAAAGGCGAGGAACGCCTCATCAGCCGTTATTACGCTGATACTACGGACGTCCGATCCTAGATCTGGCGTTGCCATAGTTACGTTGCCCAACTTCTGGCCGGCGCATGCGCAGAACGACTTTTCAGCCGTTCTTATGCTGCCGCCCGCTGTAAATACGCTGGCCGGCGTAGATCTGGATCAGCCTCCATGTGCATGCAAAAGCTGTATACCTTCCTGTTCCTCGGGATGAGGAAATTGGGCTAATTCCACCAATTCTTGTTCCTCTACTTGAGGTACAGATAAATCCACTAAATCTTCATAAAAAAAAAATTTATATAGCAATATTTAGTAAACAAGGAAATGTCTTTTTCAGTTGTAAATGGATTAAAATCACTAGAATGGGAAAAAGATAAACCCTTACTAAAGACTGGGCAGATTTTTCAATAGAGGAGAGATGAACAATTCTTATAGAATCTAGCGCTTCTTGCACCATTGGAGTTTCTTTGGTGGATAACCCATGCCTGTCCCCTTCCTGTTATTTGTTGTCCTGTATTGTACATGGTGCCCACTTCGAATCCTCCTGTTTCTGCGTTTGCCCGATCTATAGTTGTACCTAAAAAAGGTGTAGAGGAGGGAAAGGGACAATCCCTTCTATTGTTAATATTTCCCTGTCGGCTTTGTAAAGATTTACTGTCAGAAGATTCACATTCAGATGCTGTCTGATTATAATACTGTTGAATACATATTTGTCTCTTGTCTTACACCATGGAACAACCTGATTTTCTAGGAAATCTCTTTTATTACTAAGGAATATATTCCTAATATACGCTTCTGTGTCATCAACCCCCTCATGTCTCCCCAGCTTCCAATAACCCCTCTCATGTCTCCCCAGCTTCCAAAAATCCCCATCATGTCTCTCCAACTTCCAAATAATTCCCCTCATGTCTCCCCTCAGCCTCTAAATAATGGCCCTCGTGTCTCCCCACAGCCTCTAAATAATGGCCCAAGTGTCTCCCCTCAGCCTCTAAATAAAGGCCCTCGTGTCTCCCCTCAGCCTCCAAATAATGGCCCTCATGTCTCCCCTCAGCCTCCAAATAATGGCCCTCGTGTCTCCCCTCAGCCACCAAATAATCCCCTCATGCCTCCCCTCAGCCTCCAAATAATACCCTCATGCCTCCCCTCAGCCTCCAAATTATCCCCTCATATCTCCCCTCTGCCTCCCAAAGTCCCCCCCTCCATTACTTACCTTACCTTCTTCCTCCTGCTGTGCTCCCTCTCTGCTCTGCATGACCCTGATGTGACCTTGAGGTCGCACCAGCGTCACACTGATCTGTGTGTGCAGTCTACCTAGCGGGGAATGAACAGCCTGGCACTGTATCCACCGCTTACAAGAGTCCCTGGTTTCTCCCCCTGTCAGCGGTCCTGGGCGCCCCCTGGAAATTTGGGGGGGTGAACTCATGACCTCAATGCTGTGAGACACAAATGCTGCCCGCTGAGCCACCGTGCTGCCCCAGGATATGTTGAATGAGTCTTTGAGTTTCCTCTTAGAGGGAAATATATGTTGTTGTCAACTTGAGTGCTAGTGTATATGGATGCCATCATCAAGGCGTAAAAGAGAACGTGTTTCATATTTGTTGGGGCTGCACATTAATGTATATAACATCATATTTTACTGCTTGATCTTTCTTTGATTCCTAAATAAGTCAATAATAATTAACTAAATTAAAAACCCAAATCCTGCTGTCTGTGTTGGTTGCCTGATTAATAGGTAAAGAAAGGTTTACATCACAAGTGGAGCGAAGGAAGGAAGGAATGAATGAATAATGGATTTAAATGAGTTATATACTCATATCCTCCAACATGACCCATTCCATTAGGTACAAAATACTCAGCTTCTCAGTTTCCAACTGTCAGTTACTACGGAAACCACCTTTGTTGAAGAGACAAATAATTTTTTTAATATCAGTTAATTCATTTAAACCAGGTGAGTGACAGTTGGAAGCTCAGGAGCAGATTAAATTGTACCTAATGGAATGGGTTATGTTGGAGGGTCTGTATACTTACTGTATGAACTGCAATGATTACGACATCTCCACTTTTCCAAACCCGCAGTTTAGTAAATCTGTCCCGAGAGCTTGTCCTGGGCCTGGAGAGAGAGAGAGGAAGAGAGAAGGGAGACACACTGACACTCACGTTTGCTCTTTAGCAGCAGGTATCTGTGGTACCATACTGCTACTACTTACTACTGAAGAGCTGTACCAGGCTGCACATCAGTGTCCATCGACCCACTGTGAATCATAACTCCAGGTCTGAGACATGTGTCTGGTGGTGGTGGCAGCCTTGTTGACTACTGTCCATTCATCTCTTAGCCACCCAATATGTGATAAACGGAATCAGGCCATAACATCTCACTGTGCTTCAGCACCAACATCCCATGCGAGGGACTAAGTAGAATCCCACCCACAGACTGTTTTCCCCTCATATAAATGGTCTTCTTATAAATTACAGCTGCTATAATATTTTGATTAAAGCCCCAGAGGAAATAACTTTAAAAGTAATCTGAAACTTAAACTCCCAGTGCAGACATCAATATGTTTTATGACAGGGAAAGCAATCGACTTTTCTCTACTTGTTAGCATTGAAATAGAGTTATCATGACTTGCGAATGATCACATCCAGGGCTGCCCGTGCCTGCTTGTAAGTACCTGTATGAATGCTCATAGCCTCTCCCACTGAGTCTAGACAACCAGGACACAGGAAATGCTTTTATGTAGACAATTACAAACACAAGCACACTACTCAGACACTGAAATATAAACAATCAAAGAATATACTGAAAAAGGGAGTTCTTGTAGCAAGTTATAAAAGAGCTCACATGCTATTTACAGCATGGAATTCTCCCATATACATAGGCGTATCTATAATGGGTGCAGGGTGTGCAGTGCACACGGGCCCCTCAGAAAAGGGGGCCTTGTGGCAATGATCCTACACCCAGGGTTGGCAGGGGAAGGGGGGCCATTCGGCATCTATTTCTTCACTCTGCGGTGGGACTGTTTCTATTCGCGAGCCAAAAAGGGGGAGGACTTACAGAACCGTTAGGCTCCGCCTCTTTTGTGGTCTGCGAATTGGGACAGTCCTGTCTCAGGTAAGGGGGGTGCCATGTACAAATCCTGCACAAGGGCCCCCTAACTTCTTAAAACGCCCCTGCCCATATATATGCAATTTTCAATGACTTTGCTTTCCCCTCCATCTGTGGATCATAGAATTTGATGGCCCATCTAGTTTTACCTTTCCACCGACCCTTCCTCAAACCCACCAACCTCCAGTTACTATACAGAGAATACTTGTCTCACTCACCCCCCTGGAACGACACTCCTTACATGCACTCCTAGGGCCAGATTTACTAAGCTGAGGGTTTGGGAAAGTGGAGATGTTGCCCATAGCAACCAATCAGATTTTAGCTGACATTCTCTAGTATGTAATAGGAAAGTGAGAGCTAGAATCTGATTGGTTGCTATAGGCAACATCTCCACTTTTTCAAACCCACAGTTTAGTAAATCTGGCCCCTAATCCTGACATACACTAGGGTTAATTTTGTTAGCAACCAATTATCCTACTAGCATGTTTTTTGGAATGTGGGAGAAAACCCACACAGACACGGGGAGAACACGCAAACTCCACACAGATAAGGCCTTTTATTGTCCTTGGTTACGCCTCTCTCCTATATCCCATCACCTGGATCTTACAAAAATATAAACACACATGTCATGGATTATTCTTGAAAGAAAATAAGGGGTGCTGATTGATAGTGTTTGTCTTTAATAAATTGCACTCTAAAACACAAGTGTAAAAAGGTAACAGAATAAAGCATTAAAATAAAAATATGAAAACCAATAAAAAAAATGCAATACTTAAGGTGCTACTATGAAGGAGAGCAGAAATGAATACAAGCAAAGTTCAAAATAAGGGCTCTATATACGATTTTTTTTTTTCCCTCAGGGGATCGATGCTGCTCCAGGCTCGCCTGTGCTCGTGGCGGGCCTGGCAGCTTCCCCTTTAAAATTTACAAAAACTCACCCCTCCGCCGAGGTCCCTCGAAGTCCCGCGATGTGCTCTGCCGCATCACAGGCCACTTCATATCGAATGAAGTCCCGCGCATGCGCAGAGACTACAATCCGGGACTTAGGGTATTCATATCGGGGCTGGACGCGTCTCCCGGACAAGTGAGTTTTTATCTTTTTTTTTTTAATGTTATTTTAATGTTTTTGATGTTTTTCTTTAGATTTTTTGTTTAAAAAAAAAACAACTTTTTTTTTTTTTTAAATGACCGCATCCTCCTTTATCCCAGCGGTCTCCCCATACATGCGCCGCTTTTCCTCCCTCTAATAACAGCTATTAGGGGAGGAAAAGGGGGGAATAAGGGGAGATTGCTGGGATGAAGGTCAAGACCGCATATACGCAATCTACGTAACGAAACGTAAGACGGCCATAGTTCTGGATCTGGGCCGAAGTCACTAACGCAATCCTGAGATGGCGTTATTTTTTTCTTCGGGGCCGAATGAGAATTTCGGCACAGAGGGATAGTAAATTTTAATTAGTGCTGGCAATCGTTAAGATCAACGGGCCAGCAAAGACAGATGAAATGTGTATGCATCGCCATGGAAACAGCAGATTTCCATGGCGAATGCAGCTTTGTAAATTGTAAAAAGTTCATTTTCAGGTGATAATGAGCGTTTTAGTGATAAAACAGCCATTATCATCCGAAAATTTAGATAGTAAATATAGCCCTAAAACTAAAAGAATACTATAAGTCCTTCTTCAGGAATAGATTGTGAAATGTCCAATCACAAACAAAAGTAAGGCACCTTGATTAAAAGCAGAGAGATAGCAACTGCACATTAACGCGTTTCTCCCATTGGGTGTTCTCAAAGCAATTCTTATCAGTACATTTTCCCAATATTAGATTTACAGAAACACCACAGAGAAAGGACACGCTAAGAAGTGATATTTCTAAATGCAGTTTTCTAATCCATCTTGCATATTCAAAAAACTTTGGTAAGTATAAATTATATAACCACTACCAACAGTGGTCTTAGCCATATTTACATAATTACATTGCAATTAGTGAGCACAATTCCAGCATTTATGCATACATTTTTATTATTCATCATAATAACACCTTATTATTAGGCACTTAATTTTAATTGGTTTTCATTTTCTTTTCTTTTAATTGTTTACTTTGCTACCTACACTCTTGTTTTGGAGTACAATTTATTAAAGGTAAACGCTATCAATCTTTGCTCTTTACTTTCTTTCAAGTATTTTTATTCAAGAATTAGTGAGCTGGGATTGACTTTTGCTGATTAATAGTTTTATACATACCGCCACAGACCCTCCAACATGATCCATTCTATTAGGTACAATATACTCTGCATCTGAGCTTCCAACTGTCACTGTTACTGGGGATTGTATTATATTTAATGTGGGGAGAGCAGTGTAACTGAGGATGGTATTATATGTAATGTGGGGAGAGCAGTGTTACTGGGAATTGTATTATATGTAATGTGAAGAGAGCAGTGTTACTGGGGATGATATTATATGTAATGTGGGGAGAGCAGTGTTACTGGGGATGGTATTATATGTAATGTGGGGAGACCAGTGTTACTGGGGATGGTATTATATGTAATGTGGGGAGAGCAGTGTTACTGGGGGTGGTATTATATGTAATGTGGGGAGAGCAGTGTTACTGGGGATTGTATTATATGTAATGTGGGGAGAGCAGTGTTACTGGGGATTGTATTATATGTAATGTGAGGAGAGCAGTGTTACTGGGGATGGTATTATATGTAATGTGGGGAGAGCAGTGTTACTGGGGATTGTATTATATGTAATGTGGGGAGAACAGTGTTACTGGGGATGGTATTATATGTAATGTGGGTAGAGCAGTGTTACTGGGGATTGTATTATATGTAATGTGGGGAGAGCAGTGTAACTGAGGATGGTATTATATGTAATGTGGGGAGAGCAGTGTAACTGGGGATGATATTATATGTAATGTGGGGAGAGCAGTGTAACTGAGGATTGTATTATATGTAATGTGGGGAGGGCAGTGTTACTGGGGATGGTATTATATGTAATGTGGGGAGAGCAGTGTAACTGGGGATTGTATTATATGTAATGTGGGGAGAGCAGTGTTACTGGGAATGGTATTATATGTAATGTGGGGAAAGCAGTGTTACTGGGGATGGTATTATACGTAATGTGGGGAGAGCAGTGTTACTGGGGATTGTATTATATGTAATGTGGGGAGCGCAGTGTAACTGAGGATGGTATTTTATGTAATGTGGGGAGAGCAGTGTTACTGGGAATGGTAGTATATATAATGTGGGGAGAGCAGTGTTACTGAGATGGTATTTTATGCAATGTGGGTATCACAGACTGACTTGGGGTGTGGATCCCCGCTACGAAAATCTGATTTCCAAAAAATCAGATTTCTCCTAGCCAGTTGTGAACATAGCATAGCAATCGATCCACGGAGAACCGAAAGCTCCGTTCTGCTAAATGGTAAGTAAAAATAGTCCCTTCCCTAATTCTAACCCTAACCCTCCCCTCTCACTACCCTATCCCTAACCCTCCTTTCCTGTCAGCCTGACTCTAACCCTCCCTTACTTGCAGCCTGACCCTAACCCACCATCTCACGCAGCCTAACCCTAACCCTCCCTCCCCTGCAGCCTGAAAAGGATCTTTTGGATGTCCCAATTTCGGAAAGCAGAGTTTCTAAGCGGGGAATGACAATGGTAATGAATACATCTTCTCCACAACCAGGACCCTTCTGCTGACTATACTATTTGTGTCACATTAAACATTAGGTTAAAATATGTTTGTGATATTGAAATCTATCCAGAAACCACAGAAAGCCCCATTCTAGTTTTTATCTGGGATTAGAGCCAACATCATGGGAACAATCTGAGAAAAATTCACAACACTAGTTTGTTCTCTCTCTCTTAAAATGGCCATTTACTTACAGTGGGTGAGGGTTTAAGAGGGTGATTTAATGCAGGTGGCCTCTACTGTTCAAATTGTGTCTAGCATCTATCTGTTGTCTTCCTTTGGAATGTATTGCTAATGACATTCTCATGGCATTAACAAATGTGGCAATACTCTGAAAGGATTACGCCAGGGTTGGTGACATTGTATTTCTTCCCTCCAATAGGACACCGTTGATGCAAATCAAGTCCTGAAGCCCCACCCCCTGTTCACCAATATTACTATTCATAATCTTTCTCTTCTTTAAGGAACCTTATGGAAGAAACAAATTGTGACGTATCTTTCTCTCTCTCTCTCACACGATGGTATTATATGTAATGTAGGGAGAGCAGTGTTACTGGGGATTGTATTATATGTAATGTGGGGAGAGCAGTGTTACTGGGGATGGTATTATATGTAATGTGGGGAGAGCAGTGTTACTGGGGATTGTATTATATGTAATGTGAGGAGAGCAGTGTTACTGGGGATGGTATTATATGTAATGTGGGGAGAGCAGTGTTACTGGGGATTGTATTATATGTAATGTGAGGAGAGCAGTGTTACTGGGGATGGTATTATATGTAATGTGGGGAGAGCAGTGTTACTGGGGATTGTATTATATGTAATGTGAGGAGAGCAGTGTTACTGGGGATGGTATTATATGTAATGTGGGGAGAGCAGTGTTACTGGGGATTGTATTATATGTAATGTGAGGAGAGCAGTGTTACTGGGGATGGTATTATATGTAATGTGGGGAGAGCAGTGTTACTGGGGATTGTATTATATGTAATGTGAGGAGAGCAGTGTTACTGGGGATGGTATTATATGTAATGTGGGGAGAGCAGTGTTACTGGGGATTGTATTATATGTAATGTGAGGAGAGCAGTGTTACTGGGGATGGTATTATATGTAATGTGGGGAGAGCAGTGTTACTGGGGATTGTATTATATGTAATGTGAGGAGAGCAGTGTTACTGGGGATGGTATTATATGTAATGTGGGGAGAGCAGTGTTACTGGGGATTGTATTATATGTAATGTGAGGAGAGCAGTGTTACTGGGGATGGTATTATATGTAATGTGGGGAGAGCAGTGTTACTGGGGATTGTATTATATGTAATGTGAGGAGAGCAGTGTTACTGGGGATGGTATTATATGTAATGTGGGGAGAGCAGTGTTACTGGGGATTGTATTATATGTAATGTGAGGAGAGCAGTGTTACTGGGGATGGTATTATATGTAATGTGGGGAGAGCAGTGTTACTGGGGATTGTATTATATGTAATGTGAGGAGAGCAGTGTTACTGGGGATGGTATTATATGTAATGTGGGGAGAGCAGTGTTACTGGGGATTGTATTATATGTAATGTGGGGAAAGCAGTGTTACTGGGGATGGTATTATATGTAATGTGGGGAGAGCAGTGTTACTGGGGATTGTATTATATATAATGTGGGGAGAGCAGTGTAACTGAGAATGGTATTTTATGTAATGTGGGGAGAGCAGTGTTACTGGGGATGGTATTATATATAATGTGGGGAGAGCAGTGTAACTGAGGATGGTATTTTATGTAATGTGGGGAGAGCAGTGTTACTGAGATGGTATTTTATGTAATGTGTGTATCACAGACTGACTTGGGGTATGGGTCCCCTCTACGAGAATCTTATTTCCAGAAAATCAGATTTCTCCCAGCAAGTTGTAAACATAGCATAGCAATCGATCCACGGAGAACCGAAAGCTCCGTTCTGCTAAATGGTAAGTAAAAATAGTCCCTTCCCTAATTCTAACCCTAACCCTAACCCTCCCCTCTAACTACCCTAACTCTCCCCTCTCACTACCCTATCCCTAACCCTCCTTTCCTGTCAGCCTGACCATAACCCTCCCTCCCCTGCAGCCTGACCCTAACCCTCCATCTACCACAGCCTGACCCTAACCCTCCCTCCCCTGCAACCTGACCCTAACCTTCCATCCCCAGCAGCCTGATCCTAACCCTAACCCGCACAGATAGGTTTCTGGTGCGGCGGAAGGACAACAGTAATTGCCAAAGTGAATGTGTAAAGTATGCTGAATGGCATACCCACCCATTCACTAAAAAAAGTTGAAAGAGGTAAGTATTCAAAAATGGGACTTTCGGAAGTCCCATTTTTGGCAATTACACTCTCGTACCGGACTGACTTGGTTGGTGTCTGCTCTGGGTTCCCAGGGACGTGATAGGAGCTAGAATCCTAGTGTAACTAGGAGCAGGGAGGGAGGAGCAGTTTGCGTCATCAAGCCCCACCCCCATCCCTAGTAAACCTAAAGGGGTCATTAATAGTCAGGGGTGTAGCTCCTGGAGAAAAGCTGTTATAAGTCGGCAACCCTGCATTAGTTGCACAAACATTATTGTTTGGTTAGAATATAATTAGCTGCAGATAGGAATTGTCAGTATTGCGTAAATGCGTGGTGGCTATTTTATGGAGTTCATCAGCGAGATAATGTATAACAGCCTTTTTTTATAGCTATCTGTACACATCAAATTGCATTTATACATTGCATGTGATGGAGTATACCTGTGATTTATGTTTTGCCCTGTTTCTCCTCTCCCAGCTAATCAACCCCATTCAATTAATGTCATTCCTCTCCTATAACTGCCCTGTAATATAAACACTTGACCAGAGTTAGTGTGACTATACAGTCCGGATACACATGTAGCTACGGATCACACACTTATGTGTGAATCCAGCCCTGTTTATCTACAGTCTCTGTTACCTCTGCCATAAAACTAGATACCAGGGGGGGTCCTTGCTCTATTGCACCCACCCATGAAAATTTTCTTTCCTACTCCTCTGCTAGGGGCCCAGTGACATCAATAAGTTGAACTTTTTTTTTATGCTTTCTGGGAATGCGTTGGACATGAAGTCACTTCTTTTATGTTATAGAGATTGTATCCATGCTGGGATAGCAGATCAATCGTTTGGATACAAATATCAACTAATAATTTATGCTTTAATTTTGCTAGTCACATAAGGCCCGGTCCAGGCCTCCATGCGAGGCCAAACTTCGCCTAGGGTGCCCAGGGACCTAGCTCCGGCCCTGCGCAGACGGCAACGGGTTCCCAGGGACATGATAGGAGCTAGTATCCTAGTGTAACTATGAGCAGGAAGGGACTTGATGACGCAGTTTGCGTCATCAAGTCCCACTCCCATCCCTAGTAAACCTAAAGGGGTCATTAATAGTCAGGGGCGTAGCTCCCGGAGGAAAGCTATTATAAGTCGGCAACCCTGCATTAGTTGCACAAACATTATTGTTTGGTTAGAATATAATTAGCTGCAGATAGGAATTGTCAGTATTGCGTTAATTCGTGGTGGCTATTTTATGGAGTTCATCAGCGAGATAATGTATAACAGCCTTTTTTTTATAGCTATCTTTACACATCAAATTGCATTTATACATTGCATGTGATGGAGTATTACCTGTGATTTATGTTTTGCCCTGTTTCTCCTCTCCCAGCTAATCAACCCCATTCAATTAATGTCATTCCTCTGCTATAACTGCCCTGTAATATAAACACTTGACCAGAGTTAGTGTGGTTGGGTACGACTATGCAGTCCGGATACACATGTAGCTACGCTACGCAGCTACGGATCACACACTTATGTGTGAATCCAGCCCCGTTTATCTACAGTCACTGTTACCACTGCCATAAAACTAGATACCAGGGGGGTCCTTGCTCTATTGCCCCCCCCCCATGAAAATTTTCATTCCTACGCCTCTGCCAGTGGCCCAGGGACATCAATAAGTTGAACTTTTTTCATGCTCTCTGGGAATGCGTTGGACTTCACAGTCACTTCTTTTATGTTATAGAGATTATATCCATGCTGGGATAGCAGATCAATCATTTGGATACAAATATCAACTAATAATTTATGCTTTCATTTTGCTAGTCACATAAGGCCCGGTCCAGGCCTCCATGTGCCTACCGTGTGCACAGCGGTCTGAAGGGCCGCATGGAAGCGGGGAGAACACTCCCTGCCACCCCCCTCTCTTGTGTGGAGTTCACTGCCCTAAGTTCTACCTAAGTGCTTACCGCCGTCCACTTCACTTCCGCAACATGCCTATCCCCGCCTCTCTTGCGCAGATTAGGCATGAGAAATTTAAGTGCCACCCCCTCAGACAGGTCTCCCAGTGAACGGAACTATAAGTTCTTTGCACAAGGAGATCCGTTACGCAATTCTGTATCTGGCCAATATTTACTGTACGTAGTCGCTGTGTTTGAGACAGATAACAACAAATGTCTTTTCTGTTGCATGTGCTGTGTGGTTTGTCTGTTTGGGGTGTGGGTCCCTGTTGTTAATGGCCCTATTTTGAACCAGTTGCGAACTGGCTGAGCAAACGATTGTTTCCCCCAACCCACTCCCTAAACCTATAACCCTAACTGTAAACCTAACCCTAAGTCCCACCCCCCCCACCGCCANNCCCCCCCCGGCAGCGTGACCCTAAGTCTTTCCCCCGAAGCCTAACCCTAAGTCTCCCCCCGGAGCCCCTAACCCTAAGTCTCCCCTCCACAGCCTAATCCTAAATCTCGTCCCCCCCTGGAGCTTATCCCTAAGTCCCCGGAGAGGGTTACTCGCCTCTTCTGTGGTCTGGCGGCGGGGCTTCCAAAAATGAATGGATGAGTATACGAATCACATACTCAACCATTCATTAAAAAAAACCAATATGGCTGTCATTCGAAATAGAGACAGCCAAAAAGCAACTTTTGGCTCTCCCTGCTTTGTAATGACAGGCATCGGTGTTGGGACTTGCACCGCTCTATCTCATAAAGCATTGCCATAACCAGTAGCCTATTAGCTACAGTAAAAGTAAGATTTATGACAAGACCTCACATGTAACAGTACCCTGGTTTCTACTATTGAAGAAAAGAATAACTCTTTGTATGTAATACCAGGATCAGAGGTGAGCTCCTACTGATGTACAGTATTCATACATATGACAAGTTTACAGTTGTGTTCATTCTCCTACACTCTCTTTCATCTTATTCATACAGGGTGGGGCCCTTCAGCTGCTGGAATGTTATGTGAATTTATGATTTCCTGATCCAGGGCTTATTGAAAGGGTCAGACCACACAAATCATTTCCTCACAAGAGACAGGAGACTTTCATTCCTTTATGTAAAGGTGAAAGGCATTGTTAAAGATAAATTAGAAATAAGCCATAATTAATCTGAATTACCCTCAACCAACTGCAATTTGTAGCAGCAAAATTATTATTATTAATAACGCTTACTTATATAGCACCACATATAGGGCTGGATCCAGACTTAAGTAAGTGCTTGAAACTAGTTACTCCTGGGCTAAACCATGTTGATTGCAGGGGGAGTGAAGGTAATTGTATTCTTTGCATGCAGG
>WWET01001403.1:309788-333910 GCA_011038615.1 Limnodynastes dumerilii | reverse complement strand
CTTATAAATAAATGTTAATAATAATAATAATAATAATAATAAAAAAGTCAATAGTTATCAATGAGTTACATGGAACTGTTAACATTTTAAAGCTAATAAGCAGCTCTTTCAACACACCCATGAGGTGGCTGTCTAGTGTGGTCTTGTGTTTGGGTTCTTGTCAGTAACCCTAATCCCCAGCTTTATTTTAAAATCCCGAAATCGGGACAAATAAGCCCTGCCCACAGCTGACCTTTTTTGTTTAAACCACACCCTTTTTCCCATAAGTCCCACTCCTTTTGATGCCTGCAAATCAGGACATTTGGGAGGTGTGCTAAAAATGTCATCAATGCTACATTCAGGTGGTGGGCTTTTTTTTTTCTTTTAAATAAACTCCATTAAGACCTATGGCCACCCCTCTGTGAAGTGTTCACACAAATCCAGGGCCGATGAGAGCATGTCTGCCACCCCCCTGCAAAAAAATAAATTTGCGCCCTCCTCTTTTATAAATATTATAATCACACTGCTGTGCCTGGCATAGGAAAACGGGGGAAACACTAACTCCTCCCTCTGATCAGGTGACTGGTCACATGGGCTAGACATCAGCAGAGGTCCTTTAGCCCACTTAAATCTAGCACCGAGGACCGGCGCTGGCTCTCACAGTTGTCACAGATCTGGCTAAATGTCAGCTCTGAGAAGCATTGGGATGAGCAGCGGCGTCTATCCAGTATGGCGTCTGGATGCATTGCATCCCCCCGCGGAGTGCATCGCGCCGGCCCTGCCCAAATCCATCCAGTGGAAGGCCCAAAACAGATTCCCTGGGTTAAATTCTGATCAGCGTACACCAACGGGAGGTCCATCTGGGACCCTAACGCAACCTAAAACCTGGTGATCCAATTAGATCACCTTGCGTTGATATCATCCCAATCATTGCAGGGGTGTCTGATTGCATGTCCAAACAGACAGACAGGCAGACAGACTGACGAATTCATATATAAGATGGTAATAGGCAATTTACATTGGGCTTTACCCCAACCCATTTTCCACTGTGAAATTCTGGCTTTAAATTGTGTTCTCAAGGTAACTAAGTTAGTGGTCTATGTAATCTATATACTAGTGCACTGGCCTTGCAACTTTTCATTCCCTGCTGTGTTGATCTCTTCCACCTGAACTACTAAACTCACAGCAAGGACCTGATCCAGACCTACGATGTAGCGCTGAGCGTACTAACGCTCAGCGTTACATCGTGGGACTCCCCCTGACACTCCCCCTGCCCTATCGTATTTACACTCCCTTACGCCGGCTGAAGTCTACCTTAACTTCAGCCGGCGTAAGGGAGTGTAAATACGCTGGGGCGGCGGCGTTCGTACGATAACTCCGTCCTCCCAGCCTCATTACTACGCTGGTGCTACGGACGCCTGATCCACGATCGGACGTTGCCGTAGTTACGCTGGGCAACATCTGCCCGGCGCATGCGTAGATCGGCTTTTTAGCTGATCTTACGCCTACGCCCGCTTTGTGCTGGGCAACATCTCCCCAGCGCATGCGTAGATCGGCTTTTCAGCCGATCTTATGCCCGCCGTATTAGCTACTGCAGGAGTAGCTCTGGATCAGCCCCCAAGTGTCTAAGCCAGTCACTCCTACTCGGCAGGTTCACGGTGAGAACCTGCGCTTGTGATATGTCAGTAACAGCACCAGGGACTCCTGTCATATGGCCTGATGTAATGTATAGTGTTAAGCTGGCTGGTAGTTAAACGATCTGATGATTTAAAACGACTATAGTCCAGATTAGCCTCCTAAGTAATGCCATACACATTACGCTCTATTTGTCAGCAGACCTGCTTCATTCAAAATTTTAATATGCCCGCCCTTGCGTTTTTATATACCTCTTTCTTTGAAAAATTCCCCCGGCCTTTACCTGGTTACACCCCTTGATAAATGTAAAGGATATGGTTTGACAATCCCATTGTTCTAAAGTGAAATGCTGCTATTATATCCCCCTTGCACTTCTCGAGTGTGGTTCTGCAGCTGAATGCAGACCACCAGCACCTGCCATCAGTCTGCATTGTAGAAAGCACTGGCCAATTCTGGGCCAGATTTACCATCATGCAGGTTTGGAAAAGTGGAGATGTTGCCCATAGCAACCAATCAGATTCTAGCTGACATTCTCTAGTTTGTAATAGGAAAGTGAGAGCTTACCTACATCTCCACTCATCTGCAGAAAGGTAAGTAATCTTACCTAACCCTCCCCTTAACCCTCTCATAACCCTGACCCTTGATTTCCCCACAGTCTAGCCCCTAACCTAAATTTCATTTATTTACTATTGTCAGCAACACCATTTTCCCTTTTTTACACCTACCCCGTTACGTTTGAATGAATCACTGCTGTTCCTTTTCCTGCCCTTTTGGTTTGGTTCATTTACAATAGCGTTTTCCTTTTCTAGGAGCTCTGTAAATATATCGATCCCCTTTCACTACCTAATGAAAACACACAAAGCTTTAACAGCCCCGTCGCTGGTTCACTGCCAAGCTTAAAAGAGCCTGACCAAAGAGCTTGCTCTCTTTCATCAATGGCTGCTTTGTCCTGGGCATCAAGCGCTCTTCAGTCTTTCCAACGACTTTCTGGAGGAACGGAGCTGCTTGTGTCTCATGGCGTCTTTCACAGCAGATCAAGTGACCGGGGGACACAATGCCGGATTGCTGATTCACGCAACAGTCGCAGCCAGTTCAGTAACCTTGAAAGTCACTTTGGTGCAGATGGTTCTGCCGCTCCCGTGCTGAGTAATACTTGGCTGAAATGAGGGTCGTGAGGTTGGCAGCTCTGGAATTGAGACAGATGGCCCCTAAAGGGTTTGCAGGTCACTTCCCCGGATAAATGAGCTCTGTTGGCTCAAGTGGAGTAATTTAGTCACCGCTTATACTGTCTAGTGTTATAGATGAGTAAAATGCATCTGTGTGTGTTCTGCCAGTGAAGTGAATGCATTTCCCTGGGACACATTCTCATATTTCATCTTTTGTTCCACACTCTCATTCTCATGGTAATCCTGTACATCGAGACACTATATGATGGTGACTATACGGGCCAGGAGCATGCAATACAGTGCAATGATTTATTTAATTACAAGGGATTTCTCCATCACAGACCCCTCCTTCTCCCCCACAGCTCAGATTTTAGTATTTCATGATTTAACTCGTCCAGTGTTGCTGCAGGTGGGGTTACACTTTATTTCAAGTCTGTGGGCAACATGATGTTGTTTAAAGGTGTACAGTATATCCATCCAACCTTCCAAATGACAGTGGACCGGATCCAGACTTAAGCTCACACATCGCTTGTGAATCTCCGCAGTGGAGGCCTATGTGTGCTAAGTGCGATCCTAGATTCTGTGCGTACCAGAGTAGTGCCCTCCCCATCACTTCCCTTGAACGCACGGAACATTTAGGCACATGCTCCTGTGTGTAAGGGACTCGTTTGTAATAGAGGATTGTGCTAAGGCTTAGACAAGCCCTCATTGTAATTATGAATACCTCTCCCCACCCACCATGTGTACCCGACGTCATGCCCTTCTGCCGTGGAGCATGGCAGCACGGAATCCAGCGCTGATCGTGCTGCCTTCTGATGTGTAACGGCCGATGCGGACAGCCATTTTCGATTTACACACAGCCGACATCTAATTGCCAGCTGTGTGTCATTTAGAAAATGGATGCATTTTGAAAATCTCCCTGTGAACCGCCGCTGGACCTGAAGCTACAGTTTAGTGCAGTGCAGGGGAGGGGATGTAGTGTAGGAGGGTAGTTTTAGGGTTAGGCTGTGGGGAGGGGGTGGATGGGAGAAGGGGAGAGGTAGGGACAGGCTACAGAGAAAGGAGTCTTAGGGTTAGACTGCGGGGGATGGGAGTCATAGGCTGCGGGGGGTGGGAGTCTTAGAGTTAGGCTGCAGGGAAGGGAAACTTAGGGTTAGGCTGTGGGCAAGGGAGGGTTAGGGTAATAATAGGTGAGGGTTAGGGTAAGAATTAGCATAAGGGTTGGGGTAGAAGAAATAGAGAGTATCAACTGTGGCGGGGCAGGAAGCTTCTTCCTAGATCGAAAATGCGGTCTCGAAAATAGCCCTTTCAAAAAAGAGCCTTTCTCAGCAGCGACCCACACCCCTTCTGGATCATGCCCAATGCCCATTGTTTCAAGAAAGAGAAAAAAGAAATAACTCAAAAGTATCTCAAAATGTCTGTCCTTACTTGCTCCAAAGTTCTTCCACATGCTGTACTGACCTCCCTCTAGTTCCAAAATATCTACACCTGTGCCCAGACAGAGCCTGCAGCCTAACCCTAACCTTCCCCTTCTCCCGCCCAGCTCACCAGTAGTAGTGCTAATTAGCATTAATCGTGATATTTCAGATCTTGGTAATGATACTGGAGATAAACAGACTACATCACAGCATTGTGCAAGGTATTGAGCTGGAGAGAGGAGCAATTGTCCACTGATTTGAGCAATCATTGTCCATTTGATTTTCAGTGTCCACGGGCTGAAAACAATTGTACTTTTGTTTTATTAGAAAAACGTGGCCTGATCTATAGATGTTGGGGGTGAGGAATTGCAGATCGTTGCCATTAAGTTTTCAACATTGCTGTTTCATTAATCTGCTCCCTGGTAGAGGCTGTGGAACTGTAAGTCTCAGATCTTAAATACTTATGTTCTTCTTTGTACTAGTTGCAATTACAGTCACAGAGACTCGCAGTAACACAGCCATAGAGCTCGCATTAAAATTGTAAATGTCATATGACAATCAGACTGTCTCTTCTGCCTGGTAATCTGCGCTGTATAATGGATTAAACCGACTACTTGTTTGACATTTGACACTTATGTATTTAAAGTTGGGTTCTGTGACCCAGATTTTGCACTGAGTGTATCAGAAAAATGCCTAGTATAGAACTATCCATCAGGATTTATTGACTCCAGAGGCTTTTAATGCTGGAGGTGATTCCTGGGTCAATATTCTGTTGAGATGACAGATGTGTGTTATATGGTATTAGACAACTGAATAGCTTGAGTTTTTTCTCTGCAAAGTATTCATCATAACCTCTCCTCCCTGCTACTGTGCATTGTTTTTAATGTAATAAAAAGATTCATAAAGATCAGAACATTTATTCAGGTTAGAGACCAGTAAAAGGTTGTAGGTTATGCAGCTCCCAGCACAATTATGAAGGGAGATCTACCCATCCTTGAGGGGTAGTATAAGACTGTCAGGCAGAGACCAAGGGCCAGATTTACTAAGCTTCGGGTTTGGAAAAGTGAAGATGTTGCCCATAGCAACCAATCAGATTCTAGCTGTCATTCTCCTTTAAAAAAAAAGAAAATGAGAGATAGATATCAAATCAAAGCAACATTTCCAAACCAGCAGTTTAGTAAATCTGACCCCTGGTGTTAACTTACATGATGGAATTCTCGCTGCTGCAATAATGTAGTAGACTAAATATAAAGTGGTTCTGTAAGCTCGGGATCCATTTGTACTAAAGAGGCAGCAATAATATAGTGATAATAAAGTGCAAAGCTAAAAGTAGTATTCCTCCCGCCCTGCAAAATTTTAATGACATATTTTTTTTATTGTGGGTCAATAAATTCTTTTAATAGCTACTCAGTTGCAGTGCTTTTTGTGAATTTACCTATATATTATATATTGTTTTTGTCTTGTTTTGTCTTGAGCTACATTGAATATCCCACTTCTTTAAGGGGTGTAATACATGACTAATAACCAGGTGACATAATTTTTTAGTGTGGTCATCTCTTCTTCTTTCATGTAAGACAGGTAATAAACAGACAAGACAATAGTACAAAAAAGACAAAACAAGAGAAAAGAGCAAGACAAAGTACAAGATTCCAGAAAGGGTTAAAAACTTAACCCATTGAGCAGGATAATATATCCAGATTGGTAAGTAATTTCACTACAAGGGAAATATTTCCCTACCTGATAGTTAACAGGTAGACAGGTAAAGCAGCCGATCAGCCTTGGTCCTGACCAGCAGCCATGGCCAACAACAATATTTAATTGTTCCTAGCGATAAATCTTCTAATTAACTACCACCATATCATCTGCCAAACCTAAATGTGTGATTATATATACAGAGCATTGTTATTTGAGAATTGTCTCATTCATATATCATTAATGTTTTATGTATTATTTTTGTTTTCATTATTTGTCTTAAACAATGAAAGTGTCTGAATTTATACTATCAAACCCCATTGTTACAGATGGTTTGTTAGACATTAAATAGTGTTGTGGTTCTCAAGAGGTATTAGAGCAGAAGGTCAACTTAATTAAATGACTACATAGAAATTCCATGCATTCCTAAATGAAAAAGAAATAAAGGTGTTGGAATCAGGTCATCAGAATGTTTTAAACCGACATTACACGTATTAACCAGTTTTATTCTAAGAAAAAGGATGAGAGGTCACATTTTCAATCACTTTTCCATTTCTACCACAAACAAAGCTAATGTACTTCAAGGCAAGCTAGAATTATCTGTATAATGTCTTCATCTGCATCCAAATGGCCTTGTTCAAAAATGTACTGAAAAGCTTTTAAATAATTCATCAATAACAGTCACTTACATAAATTATACACCATTATTAACTCATAATTAATCAATATAATGAGATCTATAGAACTTTGCACGGGGTAGAGTTGAACATGTAGGCAATGCTATTCCAGTAACAATCTATAAGCTTTATTTCACAAACTGTTACACAATAAAAATTTTCAGCCTTTGCTATCCAGAGATGTTCCATAGAATAATTTTTCTTATGTTTCTCTACTATTATTTACAAAATAAAACAAATAAGCTGTGTATATGGAATTCAAGTACAAAAACTCACCTCACCCATTCATCCAAAACATTTCTAAAATGGCCGCCTATTCGAAATAGAGACAGCCGAAAAGTAACTTTCAGCTGTCTCTATTTCGCAAAGCGGGCCATCGGACCGGAGACTGCAACCGCTTGGAACATCTGGTAGTGTGGAGAGGTTACTCACCTCTTCGGAACTGTCGGGTTCATCGGATCCTCTGTGAAAATGAATGGGCGAGTATGCCGATCGGCACACTCACCCATTCATCCAAAACATTTCTAAAATGGCCGCCTATTCGAAATAGAGACAGCCGAAAAGTAACTTTCAGCTGTCTCTATTTCGCAAAGCGGGCCATCGGACCGGAGACTGCAACCGCTTGGAACACATGCTCTGTTAGTGGTCCCTGTGATACACTGCTCTGTAGTATGGTAATCCGCCTCCAGAATGTTCGTATTTGTTCAAATATTTGTATGCGAGCTCTGCAAACATCATATAGTAATGCATGGGTTACTCTGCACAGCTCTGGTCTCCTATTACCTCTGTAGGTGCTCCCCATGGGAAATGATTCAATATTTATAACTCAGGTTTGCTCTGGACTGGATGAACAGAGCTCAGAAAACACTTAACCCTTTATTTTGCATTCCTTTTGTGCAATGATGGTTACATCTTGACTCTTTCCTTGACCACTTGACAAGACAGGTCCCTGGTATTTTTCTGTTCTTGCAGAATAAAGGATGAGGAATGGAACACAGCACAGCTAATTATAGTACTCTGAGTGCCCTTTATGTCGTAGTTATGAGCCAGAAGCAAACTTTTAAGAGACCGTTCCCCTTTGATTTTTGCACTTCCTCTTTGGCTTACGAACCCATTATAGACTTTTAGAAGAACATGTATAGGGCTGGAGGCATCTTTTCATAAAGAAGATGTTCTTTGCTGAATTCAGTCTGAAGAGCTGTTGACCCCAGACATAATTCTATCCTCCCTCCCTCAGGGACGGCACGTGTGTCTGTTGTCTGCAAGCAGTATGCATGCTAATTGTGTTCCGTTAACTCTGCATGCTCGTGAAATGCTTCATTTTTCTGTTCCACTGGAAAATAAGAGGTTGCTATAAATAGGATGAGAGGTGGCGTTACCTATAGAAATAGTCCCTGTTACTTGGAAGAAAATGGCATGTGATTGCAAGCCTGCATTTATTTCCTGAAGGTTATTTGATGAGCGTAACGGGTTGGTGTTTTCAGGTAGACAGAAAAATGTCTAAACTGCAGGACAGTGGACCTGATTCAGACTTAAGAAGGAGCTTGAAAATAAGAGAGGAAAGTTACTCCTGGGCTAAACCATATTGATTTCAGGGGGAGTCATTTTTCATCTGTTAGAAAAAGTATGAGTTGAGAGGTGATGTTTCCCGGTCCAAGTCTAAATAACAGTGTGATAGTAAAGCTGGTCAGTATCTGTGTGCAGTAAGCAATTCAAAGATTCATATCTCTGCATGTAAAGACTAAATTAACTTGACTCCCCCTGCAATCAACATGGTTTTGCCCAGGTGTAACTTTCCTCTCTTATTTTCAAGCTCCTTCTTAAGTCTGAATCAGGCCCAATATCCTGTACTATCTGACTAGAGGAGGAATATTAGCCAGCCAATCACTGACAATGCTGGGGTTATAGTTTATTTAGAGTTTAATATTGCAGATATATAACTGAATAAGATGGATTGTTGGGTCTAACAGGATTTATTTAGGTATCTGACTTTTTAATTTTCTTTTTATTAAGTTGATTAAAGTTTAATAACAGTTTCATTAAATTTTTAATGTTTAATATTACATTTTATAGTACTAGATAATTTAACACCTCTTTAATGACAGCTCATTAACTAAAAATTTATGGGCCGGATCCAGAATTTAGCCAACAAGGCTCTCGTAAGTCCTTTGCAACGGAAGGGAAGCTATGATCCTGTATTCAGCATGTGCAAAGGCATTGTGAGTCCCCACACCAATGGCTGTCATTACGAAGTAGGGACAGTCGAAAGTTGTTTTTTTTCGACTGTCTTTATTTCGAATGAGAGCAGTTTTACAATTTTGTTTTTATGAATGGGTGAGTATGTGATTCGCTACTCACCCATTTATTTTCGGAAGCTCCGTCTTTGGACCACCGTAGAGGAGAATAACCCTTTCCGGACATTTAGGGGTAGGCTGGGGGAACATGTAACACTTAGGGTTAGGCTGGGGGGACACTTAGGATTAGGCTGTGGGGGGAGACTTAGGGTTAGTTTGTGGGGGGGGGGGATTAGGGTTAGGGTTAGGGAGTAGGTTGGGGATAGAATACTTAAATTTCGGTGCTCTGGCGATCGATTGCAGATCGTATTGTGTTGCAATGCTCTACTGCCATTTAAAACCATACCCTCCAACATGACCCCTTCCGGTAGGTGCCATATACTTTATTGCTAAGTTTCCAACTGTCAATCACCTTGGTTTAATGATTTAACTGATATTCAAAAAACATATTTCTATTCAACAAAGGTGGTTACCATAGTAACTGACAGTTAAAAGCTCAGAAGTAGAGCATTTTGTACCTAATGGAATGGGTCATGTTAGAGGACACAGAGTACTTATATATTATATATTATACTTATACATATACAGTGTTCTCCCCAGGGCATTTTAGCCAGGTGCTCCACCCGGCAATTTTAGCTTACCACCCGGCCAAACCTGACCAAAACGTTGATTGTGATCTCCAGCTTTCAGTCTTGGTTGTGCTCCAATGGACCGTATAGGCTTAGTTCCCAGTAGTGCAGCACCAGCGATGGCGTTTCACAGTGTGAATGTATGTCTGGATCCCGTCAAGTATTATTATTGCAAAGTATTACACTGCTCCCACCAAGCTGCTATTTAATACCACCCGGCTGGCAACATTTTCTGCGGGGGACACGGCATATAGGCTGCTTTGCAGAATTCTGGATCTGATCCTATAAATGTTTTTTTACTTACAGGATGTTGTATATTCATCAATGAAACGTAATATTGCATGAAATATAAAAGTATTTAAAGCAACAAAACAGATGGACACGAGGCAGGGGGTTAGTCCGTCTGCGCTATGTAACAAGGAGGCTCTTCCAGAAGTGGAATTCTGGATTTAGTTCTGTCCAAAGCCATCTGCTTATATCTCACGCTAGTACCAGCTGATTAGGCTGTAGGTGTATATGGCAAGGACGGGCACTGCAGGCGGTGAGTCTACAGAAACCATAGTGTTGCCAATGTCTGCATTCACAGAGACTCGTTTCATGCTCAGATACTAGCTGTTACATTACAGCTTGGACATACTCCTAGATCCATTATTAGATCCATTTGGCAGATCCTGGAATGGAACAGAGAAGCTGCTCCTGATTCAGTTGCTCCTAATGATTATCACATGGGTGATTCATTATGAATTGTTAATAATTGCCATGAACGTCTCTAAATAAGGAACCACAATAAGACTGAGGACTCTGTCACCTGACTCAGTAATAGTGCAGCTGTTGTCTGAACTTCCAGCTATTCCAGAGTATATGGAAATATAGGCTGTATATAAAATCGTTTCAAACAACACCATTAGCGATCACACAACCTAGCTTGATTGTGCATGCATAAACACTTCAACAATATTGTGTGAAGCAGACGTTTAATCATTTGATTGGACCAATTATTGGTTGAAACAAGTGTAGTGTGTACCCAGCTTCAGGGCAGAACAGGTGCAAGGGTACAGCTCAGCGGAACCATGCTGCAATGTGAGGGCAGCCAATTCAATCAAGATGATTTAGATGCTGGGAAAATACATTACTCTTGCACAGAGAACTCACATACTGCACAGCTTTATGGTTCATCTATAAAATAGAGTTCATTGTGTGGTTTCACAATGTAAATTTGCCTCCCCTTGCAGTTCAACATAGAAAGTGACGGCAGATAAGAGCCACATGGCCCATCCAGTCTGCCCAGTTGTTTATTTAATACTGTACTGACCCTAAACTCTATTTACCCTAAATTTAGCTTGAGATTTAGAATATCCTAATATTTATCACGAGCACGTTTACACTGTTCTACTGTGTTACCTCTACCCCTCAGATGGGAGAATATTCCACTTATCTATCACCCTCTCAGTGAAGTCATTTTTCTGCACATTTCCTCTGAATCTACCACCCTCCAGTTTAAATGTATGACCCCCGTGTTCTATTACATGGTATATCTTAGGTCTACACTAAAGCTGGCCATACACTAGAACGATTATCGTTCCAATTTTGCAATCATTGGGCCTGATCCAGTACAACGCTTCGAAGCGAATTTACACGTGGCGGACACGTAAAATCGCTGTTTAGTACGCACTGCGCATGCGCACCATAGAAAATACGCACATTCACGTAGCGTAACTGTGAACGTATGGGCCATTCACGTATGTGTCACGTAAATACTTACGTGTGGGCGTGCCAAATTTTACGTTACTCGAAATTACATGTGAAATACGTGAAGTAGGCGGGGGGTGGTATTTAAAGTGTACAGTATGGGCGTGCTTAGCTGCGTAAATTCGTTCAGCCCATACGTACGTGTGCGTATGACAGCGGTTACGTTAGAAAAAGTTAAGGTAGGGTTTGGGAAGCGTATCTTGACAAAATACGTACATTCAAGGGGTGTGCCTAGGGGAGTGTGTAGAAGGTACGCACACGAAAATACGCTCCGCGTACGGCACACGTAGTTCTGGATCTACCCCATTGTGTTATCGTTCAAATGATCGTTTCAGTGTATGGTAAAGATTTTTTGTCCGATCATCCAATAATCGTCTAAAAAGCTGTTTTGAACGATTATTGGATCGTTTGACGTGTTTGATTTAAATCGTGCCAAAGCGAAAGATAAAATGTAAAGTCGCATAGTGTATGGCCATTTAACGATAATCCTTACATCGTCGACGATAAATAGGTGGTGACGTTAGGACGAAAAACCACAAAATCGCCCGATAAAAACTGAATATCTAGACGTGTATGGTCAAAACCGATATTTGGAGGACGATAAAAGGAGATGGAAAATCGGAGGTTTTTCTTACTATCGGACGATTTTAGGCGGAAAATTGACTAGTGTATGGTGCAGATATCGTTTTGGAGTCTATAGGACTCTACACGAAAAATCGTTAGGATTATCGGGGATTTCATGCGATTCTCGATAATCGTTCTAGTGTATGGCCAGCTTTACCCCTAAAAAAAGGTGTAAGCGCAGCTCTGAATCAGCCCCAACGTGTTGTTCATTGCACAGCATAGCGGAAGTTACTGAGCCGCACAGCAGCGATTTAGACCATTTTGGGACTATGCGGTGATAGTCCGATATTTGCATTTGTTCTTCTGTCATCTTCACAGCTTAAAAGGTTTCCTGGCTGAATGTTAATATCAGTCCTGAAAATCTGCCTCCTGCAGGTGCAGTTTAACCTGAGAAGTCACAAACGTTGTACGTTTATTGATTTTCACAATGTTAATCTGTCGTCTGTAACACAAATAGATGAGGATGCTAAACCCTTACAGCTCTCCATTCCAGAGATCTTATTGCATGGTGATGGAATATGTGTTTCTGTGTGTTACGTATATTCTTTTCCTTGTGTTGGTGATAGATGATGCGTAGGAATCTCTACTGAAGGGAATAGATGTGAAATCTAGCCATGCATGCAGTAAGCGATGATTATAGAGAATGTCTATTGCCTGTGGACCCTGATCTCTGCCTTGATGGAAATGTTACAAAGTGATTGCCTATTTCCCAGCCCAAGTTGAAATAACAATGTAATAGTAACGCTGGTCAGTGTCTGTCTGCAATAAGCATAAGCAAAGTATTCTCCCTGCATGCAAAGAATAACATTTATTTATATGCTCCTGAAATCAAACATGGTTATGTCCAGGTGTAACTTTCCACCTGATTTTCTCTTATTTTCAGACTCTGCCTGTTATCTTTCTGCCTTTTTCTGAGTCTGTATAACTTTACCCAAATGTACATGGTTTTTACCTCTTTTCTTCATTTCTTTCTTCTGTGCTGACTATAATGCATTCATATGAGTAGTCAACCCTAGGTAATCTAGGTGTTTAAACTACAACTCCCAGCATGCTCCAACAGCATAGACATAGCAGGCAATATATAATGAGACTTGTACTTTCAAAACCCTTGGTTGTGATTATGGAATGATTTCAGAAGAACAGATAGTAAGGAGAGATGAGAATCCGAGTTTCATAGTTATAAGTGCAGTGCGTGGGTCACTGCTGAGAACGGCCCTTTTTCAAAAGGCCCGTTTTCTCCCAGCCAGTTGCGAATTGGCTGGGAAATCGATTGCTTCTGCCTCGCAGATGAGAAGCAAACGATCCACTGGAGAATGAAGATGGTGTGTTTTAATGTAACCCCAACACTCCCTACAGCCTGACCCTAAGACTCCCTTCCCTGTAGCCTGATCCTAAGACTCCCTTCCCTGCAGCCTGATCCTAAGACTCCCCTCCCTGCAGCCTGACCCTAAGACCCCCCTCCCTGCAGCCTGACCCTAAGACCCCCCTCCCTGCAGCCTGATCCTAAGACTCTCCTCCCTGCAGCCTATTCCTAATACTCCCTTCCTCGCAGCCTGACCCTAAGACTCCCTTCCCCGCAGCCTGACCCTAAGATTCCCTTCCTCACAGCCTGACACTAAAGCTGGCCATACACTAGGACAGGGATAGGCAAACTGTTGCTCTCCAGGTGTTGTGTAACTACAAGTCCCAGCATGCTTTATCTGCAAAAGCATAGCTGGTACCTGACAAGGTTTGACGGGGAATTGTAGTTTCGCTACACCTGGAGAGCTGCAGTTTGCCTATCCCTGCACTAGGACGATTATCGGTCCCAGCAGGGGGTGAGCAGATAAACGGGACGATTTCCCACTAGGGAAATGTCCCATTATCGGCACCATACACCTCCTCTGCTGGGGCCGATAATCCTAGCAGAAGAGGGTAGGGGGCAGCGCTCTATGTTGCTGCTGCTGCTTTATATCTATGTACAAAGCTGCTCTGAAGGTATACTTTAAAGCTGTCAGAGCAGCATAGTACATAGATATACAGCAGCGGCTATTGCATGCAGTAATACAGCTAAGAATCACCCGAAGCCGCGCTTCACACAGCGCATTTTCAGCTGATCCCTGTCTGTACTACTCCTGCAATAGCCGCTGCTGTATATTTATGTGCTATGCTGCTCTGACAGCTGTAAATTATACCTGCAAACTGTCAGAGCAGCTTTGTACATAGATATAAAGCAGCAGCAGCTCTGAACAATAGGGAGCCATTCAGCTTGCTGATTGGCTGCCTTAAAATATCGGGAGCTTTCTCCCGATTTAAATCAAACATGTCGAAAGATCAAATAATCGCACAAAGCGTTTCTGGTGTGTTTATTTGACGTTTCAAAAAATGTATCTGTACCATACACTAGAGCGATTATTTGCCTGATCACCCGATAATTGGGAGATCAGGCTGATAATCGTCTAGAGTATGGCCAGTTTAAGACTCCCCTACCTGCAGCCTAACCCTAAGACTCCCTTCCTTGCAGCCTGACCCTAAGATTCCCTTTATTTTGACTGCAAATAAATAAAAAAAATAAAAATAATCCATTTAAACCATGCAATCTTGTATCGGCTGCAGCCTGCTGCATTTCACCTCGCAGCCTCTGCCTATACACATTTGTTTCTGTATGTCCTATACAGAGTTAGAAACGCCCCAGCTCTGGATAAGACAACCGTAGTGCCAGATGCGGATTTAAACTTCCACTGCGTATAAACTCTGGTTCAGGTCCGAGGACTTTTAATTGTGTGTAATATCTAGTAAATGTATTGCATCTTGTTAAAGTTTTAATAAAGTTTCAATAAATCCACACATCCACAAAATGGGATAATGTTCCTTTCCATGAACTGTTGTACTCTGTCCTATTGGGTTCATTTTCCCTGTACACTTGCATTGTAGAAATGGACAATACAGTATTGCACAGTGCTTTCCTGCTTCTGCTACAGTCTGTTGAATATGTGGTTGTTCTGTAATTATATTGCGTTATGGAAACGTCGCCAATAAAATCTAGGTCACTTGCTCGCAGCCTGCTCGGATGTCGCTGGAGAAGGGGTAAACTTGCTACGGCTTCAGCGCAGATAATCCAGAACCTTTTCTTGTTTCTGCTCATTTGATGGCTATTGTTCTGTGGAATGTTGTGAATTACATGCTCCCACTGGGCAGAATTGTATCCCAGGCTTCTTGTCAACATCTCCTATCTCTATGAGAATCTACCAGAGCTTCCTGAGCGACACTTATTAAGATGTTTCTTTATTTATTTATGAAGCCCTGCAGGAGAGTTCATTGAGTGATCATGTTATAGCTATGTTATGCTTTGCAGTGCAGAATACGCACACGCTGTCAGTCGGCAGCCAATTAACCTGGGAAGAAACACATATTATATAAGTATCTGGTCAGGATTAGAAGTCACTAACTATAGTATTGTAATATAGCAATGCTTTTTTATGTTACTTTTTTAATTAAGTGTTTTTATAAATTTTGCAGCATGAAACAAGGTAGTGGCATATAGACCATGAAAAAAAGACCCCTGAATACCACGTAGAATGGGTGTGGGTCCCCGCTAAGAACGGTCCTATTTCGATAGGGCCGTTCTTTCTCAGCCAGTTTTGGACTGGCTGGAATATCGATTGCTTATGCCTCGATGAGGCATAGCAATCAATCCACGGAGCACCGAACTAGGTGCACCGATAGGTAAGACTAAAAACAACCCCAACCCTTCCCCTAATTTTAACTCTAACCCTACCCTTCCATTACCCTAACCCTGCCTTCGCCACAGCCTGACCCTAACCCTCCCTTCCCCGCAGCCTGATCCTAACCCTCCCTTCTCCCTAGCCTGACCCTAATATTCCCTTCTCTATAGCCTAACCCTGACCTTCTCCTTAGCTTAGCCTGACCTGAATACTCCCTTCTCTAAAGCCTATACCTAAGACCCCCCCTCCCTGCAGCCTGCCCCTAACCCTCCCCTTCTGTGGCCATAACCTTAACACTCCTTTACTAAGAGTCTAACCCTAACCCCGCTAACAGTAATAGTCCCCGGAGAGGTTACTCGCCTCTCCAGAGCTGTCAGCAGTGGGTCTTCAGCGATTGCGTAGGGTCCGGAGAAAATGAATGGGTGACTATGCCTAGTGCAACTTTCGGCTGTCTCTATTTCTAAAGGCAGCCCATCGGAGTGGGGACTCCCACCAATGTAGAACGGCGGTTCTCAACCTTTTTGGGGGGAGTATCAGTTACCCAGTATGGAATCATGACAAGGGTCACTTTGCATATCATGCAGTCACATATTGACAACACATATTCAATTTTTTATGGATTTTGTTGTTGTGTACATAATTTTGCTGTGATTTTAAGGTGCATTTTCAACATGTGCCACTTAGCCCCCAATATATTTGAATAATTATGTCCTCGGCCATTTGTTATCGTACTTCTTTGCCCTGATGCCCTGAGTACCACCTGACAGTGGTCCAAGTACCATCAATGGACCCCTGGTTAAGAACTGGTTGGTTAATAATGGGTTAATGGATCTATCTGTCAGTTAACAATCCTTATTTACGAGTCTCAGGGATGGCTGGCCCAGTGGCGTAACCAGTATGGGTTTTGTTCCCTAGACGCCGATGGCTTTGGAGGCGCCATCTGTGCCATTAGGTCGCAGACCCGACAAAGCCCAACACCACCAGTGCACAAAATGAAAGAATAAAACCCTCTTACCTTACTCTGTGAGTCTGAGAGCAGCTGCAGCGCGGCATCCACCAATCAGTGTTCAGCCGGACAGCGTCGGCCTATAGGACACACTGCGAGATTAGCTCACTCTCGCAGTGTGTCATTTGACCGGCGCTATCTGGCTGAACATTGAGGGGAGGATGCCGCGCTGCGCTACAGTTGCTCTCAGATGCAGAGAGTAAGGTAAGAGGGGTTTATTCTTTGTTTTCCTGGAGGGGAGGGGAGGGGAGAGGGGGTGCGCCACCATTTAGGCATTTGCCCTGGGCGCCATTTGGGCTAGCTACGCCTCTGCCTTTATCCCTATTACATTTGTACTTACAGTACTAGAACATGGGGGGGGCGCATTTGGGGAATTTGCCCATCAGTCACATTCACATCAGTCCCTGCCCCTATTGGAGCTACATACTAAGGTTCCTAACACATAAATACATCCACACACACACGGGTTCATTTAGTCGGCATCCAATTACTCTACCAGTATGTTTTTGTCTTGTTGGAGGAAACCGGAGCACCCGGAGGAAACCCACACAGATACAGGGAGAACCTACAAACTCCACACAGATAAGGCTTAGTCCGGGAATGAAGCTCATAACCTCAGTGCTACTCACTCAGTCACCATGCTGCCCATGAGTGTTAGTTATTATGATAAGTTAATCCCATAAGGGAAGAAATACCAGCAATATCACACTTTATTATATTTGTGTTAAGAAAGCTATTCTTACTACTGTGCTGCACATGTACATGTGAATAATGATCAAACCAGAGTTCAAAATATTGTGGTAGACAGTGGCATTCAATACGTCACTTCTCCCACTGATTTCATTAAAAAGCTATGTATCTCCATGCACTTCTATTATATTCTTTGTGTCCATACCGCCACTTCTAAATATCCATGCCGCCACTTCTAAATGTCCATACCGCCACTCCTAAATGTCCATACCACCACTTCTAAATATCCATACCACCACTTCTAAATATCCATACCGCCACTTCTAAATGTCCATACCGCCACTTCTAAATGTCCATACCGCCACTTTTAAATGTCCAAACCGCCACTTCTAAATGTCCATACCAATACTTCTAAATGTCCATACCGTCACTTCTAAATGTCCATACCGCCACTTCTTAATGTCCATACCTCCACTTCTAAATGTCCATACCGCCACTTCTAAATCTCCATACTGCCACTTCTAAATGTCCATACCGCCACTTCTAAATGTCCATACCGCCACTTCAACATTTGCACTTCAACCACCGACTCCAGCTAAACCAACATTAAAATGCTGGTTTTTACATTCTAACATTAAGCTGGATTCAATGTCTTGTAATATGGATGTTTCCTGCTCTTTGCGAGCGTAAAACGCCCACATTTTGCGATCGGTATGGGATCGCAGCTGACTCCTTCTAGGTTGTTGGTCCACAGCATCCAGAATTCTGTGCGTGCAGTCTTTTTGATGACAGTATGTACACTAGGTGAGAGGGGATAATGATATAAGGGTGTGTCTATGTTCTTGTGTCCTATCCGTCTTTGAATCTCCACTGTGTCATAGAACCATAGATCAGGATCTGATCCATATTTCTAAAGATTTTCAATTGATGAGAAATTCAGCAGTAACTGAGCTGCGAAATAAATGTCTTGTTACTTCAGTGAGTTTCAGAACCATAAGCCATTGTTATTATTCCCATATGGAATGATCACTTATATTGTCTTGCTATAATATATAAAATATTTATTTGAACTTTCCGCTTAGAAGGTTAATAGTTACAGATTTCTCACACACTTTATGCATTGTAGGTTGAAAGTCTTTTATCGCTGACTGTTCTTTTTATTTGCTGTAAACATTGACTATTTTTTTTTTTGTTTGTGTCCTTTTTAGGTGGTGTGACGACCGTATAAACTAATGAAGTCCAGGCAACTGGTACGTCATTTCTTTATCAAGTAAAGAATATATCACTAGATATGAGGTTCCTTGTCAGGCTGTCTGTTTATTGTGCTTAAGCTGAGTACACCTACAATTTCCGGGACGATCATACGATTCCAAACCATTAGGTCTGATATTGTAAGTGTGTACGCTCCTCTAATCCTGATTTTTACTGATTAAAAATGTTGCAATAGATGATTTGGTTTTGTGAACAGATCAAAAAGAACGATCGCTGATGGTGAAATGGCAGACAATTGTTTAGAGTGTGTATGCAGGTGTAACAGTCAGGTGGGAGTCGCCGCCTCTAAATGCTGCTTTTAGAAGTAAATACAGACTAAAACTGATTTTCGTCTGTCTCTGTTTAGAAAAGACATTTTCAATATTTTAAAAAAATTGGTAAGTATACTAATTGGCATACTTACTCATTCATTTTTCGAAAGCTGCCGGACCCGTTGCATTGGAAGCTGTCGGAAGGGTGAGTAACACTCTCCGGAGATTTTTAGGGTTAGACTCTGGGGAAGGAAGTATTAGGGTGAGGATAATAGAAGGGGAGTCTTAGGGTTAGGCTGTGGGGATGGGAGTCTATGGGCAAAGGATTCTTAGGGTTAGGCTACAGGCAGGGGAGTCTTAGAGTTAGGCTACGGGAAGAGGAGTCTTAGGGTTAGACTACAGGGAGGGGAGTCTTAGGGTTAGGCTACGGACAGGGCAGTCTTAAGGTTAGGCTACGGACAGGGCAGTCTTAGGGTTAGGCTGTGAGGAGGAGAGTCTTAGGGTTAGGCTACGGGCAGGGGAGTCTTAGGGCTAGGCTACGGGAAGGCAAGTCTTAGGGTTAGTCTATGGGCATGGGTGTCTTAGGGTTAGGCAATATGGAGGGGAGTCTTAGGGTTAGACTTCAGGGAAGGGAGTCTTAGGGTTAGGCTTCGGGGAGTGGAGTTTTAGGATTAGGCTACGGACAGGGCAGTCTTAGGGTTAGGCTGTGAGGAGGAGAGGGTTAGGGTAGTGGAAGGAGAGCTGTCTCTGCTTTATATTGTGAGTGCACCCCATATTCCCCTCACAGAATTAGCCACTATCTTATGCTTTTTTCCACCTTTTTTGTTTCTACTAGTGGAAGGAGAGGGTTAGGGTTAGAGTAATAGAAGGGGAGTCTTAAGGTTAGGCTGCGGGGAGGGGAGGGTTAGGGTAGTGGAAGGGGAGGGTTAGGGTTAGAGTAATAGAAGGGGAGTCTTATGGTTAGGCTGCGGGGATGGGAGTCTTAGGGTTAGCCTATGGGCAGGGGAGGCTTAGGGTTAGGCTACGGGCAGGGGAGTCTTAGGGATAGGTTACGGGAAGTGGAGTCTTAGGGTTAGCCTATGGGCATGTGTGTCTTAGGGTTAGGCAGTGTGGAGGGGAGTCTTAGGGTTAGCCTACAGGCAGGGGAGTCTTAGGGTTAGGCTATGGGCAGGGGAGTCTTAGGGTTAGGCTACAGGAAGGGGAGTCTTAGGCTTAGCCTATGGGCAGTGGTGTCTTAAAGTTAGGCAATGGGGAGGGGAGTCTTAGGGTTAGGCTACAGGGAGGGGAGTCTTAGGGTTAGGCTATGGGAAGGGTAGTCTTAGGGATAGGCTACAGGGAAAAGAGGGTTAGGGTAGTGCAAAGGGAGGGTTAGGGTAAGGATAAGGGTTAGGGTAGAAAACTACTTACAATTCGGTGCGTAGACTTTCGCTCCTGGGAACATCAATTGCTTCTCCTCCTCGAGGCAGAAGCAACCGATTTTGGAAATTATTTAAAATCCAGTGGTATGAAATGGCCCTTTTTCGAAAAACGACAACCCACACCAGCAACAGTCTGTCCAACGTCTCCTGTGCAACATAGACAGATATCTGTACCGTGTGTACAGAGACAGGATGTTAGGAGAGATGATGGTGTCAGGTCTGCTGGTAAATTGATAGTGTGCACATATAAATCGGCTGCTCATCAGGAATCAGACAATTGTCAGTGAGAGCCATCACATCTCATGTATGATTGCTTAGATATTGTACCCAGCTATATACATACATATATAGACATTCGTTTTTACATAGGTCATTATATGCATTGGAACCATAACCTCATTATGATGTGCTAATACAACAAATCTCTGTTACTCAGACACATTTAAGCTTTAAGCTCAAGTTCATTCCTATTTGTGATCAAAGAACTTGGAAAATGCAATTAATGGTATTAATAAACAGGGATTTTTTCTCTTTGTTTTGCGCGGTTGAATCTCAGGTCACTAATGAGGCGGCAGCACGGGAGTCAGCACGGGACTCTTGAAATGTTGAGCCAAGTTGTAAAGTTTTTGAGAAATAACTTTTCAGTGTGGATGGTGAAGTTTTTTGGCTCGTATCCATGATGTTGTAAAGTTGCTGAGTAGTTAGCACTGCTTTCTCTTTCACTGCCCACAAACCATTTATGTTCTCTGAGGCAAAAAGTTAATCTGGGTTGGAGGGTTATCTGATGATTATGATCAGATCACTCGATAATCATCATCTTACCAGTGTGTACTGTCCCTCAATGCTGCAGAATCTTCTGAATATGCATTGCATCATGTGATTTGATTATTGGGAGCGTCTCATTTTTACAATCAATGATGTCCTGGAGTCTGGAGAAAACTTCAATGTGTACTGTCAGATCATCTTCAGAGCAGCGATTCCCACATATTTCAGCTATACAGTGATACATTCACTGTCTGCTATGTATCATTGCTGAAATCCATAAACAGTTTTCACAAAAAGAAAAATGATTTACTAACATTGGGGTAGATCCAGAACTACGTGTGCTATACATTTCCACGTGTAACGTATTTTCGCACGCGTATGTTCTATACACTCCCCTAGGCACACCCCTTGAATGTACGTAATTCACCGAGTTCCGCTTCCCAAACCCTACCTTAACTTTTTTTCGCGTAACAGCGTACGTCCACTAACGAACGTATAGACTACGTGAACGCACGCTGCTTAGCACGCCCATACTGTACAGTTTACATACAAACCTCCACCTACTTCACGTAACACGAACGTATTATTGACTCATGTAAAATTGGCACGCCCACACATAAGTATTTACCTGACAAATACGTGAATGGCCCATACGTTCACAATTACGCTACGCTAATGAGCGTATTTTCTATGGTGCGCATGCGCAGTACTTAGAAATAGGCGATTTTACGTCTCCGCCACGCGTAAATTCGCTCCGATGCGTTGTTCTGGATCAGGCTCTGTCCATAATCTCTCCTCTGCTCTGTCCATAATCTCTCCTCTGCTCTGTCCATAATCTCTCCTCTGCTCTGTCCATAATCTCTCCTCTGCTCTGTCCATAATCTCTCCTCTGCTCTGTCCATAATCTCTCCTCTGCTCTGTCCATAATCTCTCCTCTGCTCTGTCCATAATCTCTCCTCTGCTCTGTCCATAATCTCTCCTCTGCTCTGTCCATAATCTCTCCTCTGCTCTGTCCATAATCTCTCCTCTGCTCTGTCCATAATCTCTCCTCTGCTCTGTCCATAATCTCTCCTCTGCTCTGTCCATAATCTCTCCTCTGCTCTGTCCATTCTTTGTCCTCTGCCCTTTCCACGCTCTCTCCTCTGCCCTGTCCACATTCTCTCCTCTGCTCTGTCCACTCTCTCTCTCTGATGCCCTCTCCATGCTTTCTCCTCTGCCCTGTCCACGCTTTCTCCCCTGCCCTGTCCACGCTCTCTCCTCTGCTTTGTCCACGCGCTCTCCTCTGCCCTGTCCATGCTGTGTCCTCTGCTCTGTCCACGCTCTTCTCTGTAAATACATTTAGGTGCTGGTTGGTAACAATAACCCATCCACCGTCTTGTACCCGTTAGACGATGAGTTAGGTGCTGCTGCTCACTCACAGTCTTCTCTCTTACAGTGTTGTGTGTTCTTGCCCCATGTAACACAGAAGTCAGTCAGCTTCCCAGTGAGAGCATGTTGTCTGGCTGGGATGTGGACCCATTGTGACAGCCTCTCCTCACTACACACTGATCTTGCTAGCAATGCGGCACCAGTGGCAGAGGTTACCCTCAATGTCAGGGCTTCTCAGTATTCATCAAGCTGCTGCTTCACCGATCACTTTTTGTAGGACTGTGTTTAGGGAACAGACATATTGCTTAAATGCCCCTTTATGTATATCGCAAGGCAGTAATCTATCTGGAATGTATGGATAATGTCAGTGTGACCAGATCTTAGTGTCGTCTCGGGATAAAATCCTAATAAACAGACATCATTATATTACCATTTAGATTTAATAAACTGCGGAAAAGGAGAAGAGTAGATGTTGCCCATAGCAACCAATCAGATTCTAGCTCACACATTTCTATTACTAGAAAATGTCAGCTAGAATCTGATTGGTTGCTATGGCCAACATCTGCACTTTTCCTTTCACGTAGCTTAGTTAATCTGGCCCCTAGAGTCGCAAAGAGACATCTGGTGAAAGGTAAGTAAGCTTACCCTTAACCCTCCGTTTCCCGCAGCCTAACTCTAACCTTCCTCTTCTTCAGCCTTACCCCTTCCTGCTCTGCAGCCTTACCTTATACCGCTGCAGCCTAACGCTAATATACCCATTGCAGCCTGTAGGTTCCCATCCCCAATTTTCTATTTCCAGATTGTTTCGTGCAATGATACAGCCGCCATTCAGCTGGTTGCCGTATCATTGTCAAAATAGGGCCGGCTGGACCAGCAACTGCGTTCCAGCTTGTACCCAGGCCGACATACTAAATGTTTATTTAAACCTTTCAACCAATTATACAGTTGGTCTTATTGTATAAGCAGCTGTTAAAGATGCCTAGGACTTGCCCCAAATAAGTCTACTTAACTGGAAAGGTATTAGGGCCAGATTTACTAAGCTGTGGGTTTAGAAAAGTGGAGATGTTGTCTATAGCAACCAATCAGATCCGATCTGACATTCTCTAGTATGTAGTAGGAACGTGAGAGCTAAAATCTGATTGGTTGCTTAAGGCAACATCTCCACTAGTAAATCTGGCCCTAAGACTTATTTAGTATTTAGCTGACAAAATGGAAGCTGCACATTTAATGTAATATTTTGGGGGGGCCCTGGTTTCATTATATAAATATGTAATTGTATTGTATGCGTGGGTCAGAAATCCAACGATGTTCTCCTGCAATTCCAAGCGATTTAATGGCTGTCCTGCAAATCACAGCCCCCCTTGTGTATTCCAGACGCCAGGAATCCCCTTCCTCAGTAGAGGGCTAACGTTTTATATATGAGAGCAGGAGAGACATAAATATAATGGAATGCTGTAACACCTTTTAGGAGAACACAGTAACGTTTCATTCCCCTGTCCCTCCATGTTTAAAATCGCACAGAGCTCCCTGTATAAGCGCCTCACAAAGAACAGCTTTCTTTACCTCTCCCGGCCGTTAAACCTGCAACGTATCTGTAACGGTGGAAAATTAACGGTCTGCCCGAGACACAAAGCAGCTCTGGTTATACAGAGGGGCCCTCCCTTACAGTAACCCCTGCTCTCTGGGGTAATAAACTGTTTTTAATGGATTTATAGAGTATTACCCAAAATGTGGAGGTTTTCATAAAAACCAAAATAATAAAAAGAGCTGATTTATGTAGACGCT
>WWET01001403.1:252336-309768 GCA_011038615.1 Limnodynastes dumerilii | reverse complement strand
ACGCTCTTCTACGTTCTGTGCATTGTAGCTTAGTAGGGGTTTAAATGAGGTTGTATTATCCCCTTGCTAAAACATCTGTGAGCTCTGGCCGGGCCAGTTGCTTGCACATAAAGGGAATATGATACTTTTACATAGTGTGGCTTTTAGATGTAATATACAAAAGGAGTAAGTAGAAGTTAAAGAGGGATTTACAGGTGTCTGAACCATCATTTGCTGGATAACACCGCTGTCTTTTATGGAAATATGATTGGTCTTCACAAACTAGTGCATTCAGGAACCTGACCAAAGGGGTGCAGTTATAAAGAGTAGAGGGGGCACCTAATGGTAAGGACTTCAGAGCCTCCAACGTGACCCATTCCATTAGGTACAATTGAATCCACTCCTGAGCTTCCAACTGTCACTCACCTGGTTTAAATGAATGAACTGATATTTAAAAAAAACTATTTGCCTCTTCTATAAAGGTGGTTACCATGGTAACTGACAGTTGAAAACTGAGGAGTAGAGTATTTTGTACCTAATGGAAAGGGTCATGTTGGAGGGTACCGAACTTCTGGGCCAGAGGAAGATGGTTTGAGAAGAACTGGAAGGGTTTAGAGGTCATGCGAAGACTCAGGACCGGGGGTGTAACTACAGGTGGGTGCAAGGGGTGTGGCTGGTACAGTGACATATTCAAACAGTGATCAGCACTCCATGGATCAGGCAGCTCCACTGCCAAGCCCCAGTAATGCACATCAGGTCAGATAGTAAGGGCCATCTCTCAGTATCCAAATGTATTAGGTATATGTATACTATTCACAACAAAAACAAATAGTGGGTCACAGCGCTATCACTGCAGCAATTCACCCTACCACAAGGGGTAAACTACCAGACCCCTAGGAATATACAGTCTTGAAAAGAAACTAATGTGGGAAAAGGAAAAGCGCTGTGTTAAAAACTAGATTACTCATGTCAATAATAAAATCAATGCATAAAAATAACGAGGGGAGTAAGTAAATAATAAATAGATAAATAAATAAATGAATAATAAATGTAAATAGAATACATAAAATGAAGCTCACTATCACATATTATAAAAGAGAATAGAATGCAATAAAAACAAACTAATACAATAAAAAGGGAGAAATACATTTATAGATATTTAAGCAATAGATCTCATGGGTTAATGATAAAACATAAGGAATAAAATATTCTTTGAAAACAGCAAAAGTCCGTGGGGAAATCAAAAAATTCCAATAATAAATAATCGTCCAGAATTGGATCAAAGTCCAAAAACAGTGGGTCCACAAGCCAAATGTGAAGACTCTGTCCCTCAGTAATGGTGAAAACACAATCTTTATTATAATAACAGTGCAGAATGACAAGGTAATAAAAGCAAGCATTGAGGTAAAATGAGATGAGGAGTCTAAAGTAGAAAGAAACAGAGATGTGGGATAAAGAGACTTCAGTCTCACAAGTACTACTTCCCTTCCCTGTTCACTAGCCAGGAAGGAGAGGTCTTCCGGTAGAAGTCTGTAGGCAGAACAGCCAGCGACGCGTTTCGGGACCAGTCTGGGTCCCTTTCTCAAGCTGAATTCGTCTATCGATAGTTTACTTTTAAAATAAAAGTTTTCTCATACACAAAAATGTGTAACTAATGTTTCTGCATTTTATTTTACAGATAAAATGGTATAGTTAGTTATTGGCTAATGGCACTGTTGCTGGGGCATTTTCTTTTTATATTCCGGAAGTACTAATTAATATAAAAAAATGATAACAATGGTGGTAATTAATAGACCCGATATGTAAGTTCACAGTATGTGGAAGGGTTAGCAAGCCAGATGACATACTGGGGTAAATCCAGACCTATGGGCTGGGTACGTTAGAACGCGTAGTGTATTTATGCAAGCGTAATTTCTATGCACTCCCCTCGCTCATATGTACTTTGGCCGTTTTACGCTGCCCAAACCCTGGCTGATGTACGTAATGGATTTACGTACATGATGGCCTAACCCTGCCCATTCTGTCCAATTTAAATGCCTCCCTCCACCTCCAAAGTGTAATTACGCGTGTCGTATTGATGCCCCTTCATTTATATTTAAGCTGATGGTACGTACGTTCAGCGTTACATGGTGTAACATCTGCCACATGCATGCGCAGTAAATACAAATAGCCGATTTGACGCCATCGGATAGCATAAATACGCCATATTCTAGCGGACTTAGCTCAATATCTGGCCCACTGTTTTAAACTCAACCTCTTAGCTATAGATTTTAATCACTGACCCCTACAGGTTGTAAGAGGGTACTACACTAACAGCAGTTATAATTAATGCACCACTTCTAAGCAGTGTGCTGTATTATATGTATAGGATTTCAGATTAGTCTTGGTCTTTCCACAACAGTCCATGCAAGTTATCTTCTAGGTTTCTTTCTACACGGTATATTCCAGAATTCCTTGGCTGCTGAAACTAAATATATATATTTTTTCTATATTCATCCTTGCTGACTAATTTTAGGCCAGTTCAAAAAAAGAACTAGGTCATACCCTGCAGCCTGATTGTCAGAGTGAATAGGTGTAAGCCTGGTAATGGGAGATGTGCAGCTATTACCCTTCAGATGTTGCTCAAATCCTGCTAGCCACACCTCAGGGGGGCGCATTTCTTCTGTTTCAACACACAATGACCATCCTGTAACCTCCGTAATGGAACACGGAGCAATTTTCCAGCACGAAACTCAGATTGTTTGATCTTTGATTCAAAATTCCCCCATTGTGCTGCAATTGCCTGAGCGCTGATGTGTTAAGCGATGGGCGTTCAGCGTTGCTACGGGTTAGATAATCCATTCTCTATGTGGGAAGCGTCTGGAAGGTGTAAAGCCCCATAAACACTACAGTGTTCTTTTAACGATTATCCATAACAATTGTTAGGAATGATATTGTGTGTATTGTGCACACAGGCTGATTGGCAATAAAATCCTCTATGATATCGTTCATTGTTGTGTGTATGGAGTGTAAGAGACGTGTTCACAAGGTCAACAATAAAAAAAAGGTCAGCAGCATAGATCAGTACACCCAGTACACACATTATTTCCACAAGGGTACCCAGTACACTGCTGTATGGTGGACATAGTAACCCCCATAATGTGCTAGTGGACACTTCCCCCCATCCTTTGCTCCACCTCAACCCTGTCCTTTGCTCCACCTCAACCCTGTCCTTTGCTCCGCCTCGCCCCAGTCCTTTGCTCCGCCTCTCCCCAGTCCTTTGCTCCGCCTCTCCCCAGTCCTTTGCTCTGCCTCGCCCCAGTCCTTTGCTCCGCCTCGCCCCAGTCCTTTGCTCTGCCTCGCCCCAGTCCTTTGCTCTGCCTCGCCCCAGTCCTTTGCTCTGCCTCGCCCCAGTCCTTTGCTCTGCCTCGCCCCAGTCCTTTGCTCTGCCTCGCCCCAGTCCTTTGCTCTGCCTCGCCCCAGTCCTTTGCTCTGCCTCGCCCCAGTCCTTTGCTCTGCCTCGCCCCAGTCCTTTGCTCTGCCTCGCCCCAGTCCTTTGCTCTGCCTCGCCCCAGTCCTTTGCTCTGCCTCGCCCCAGTCCTTTGCTCTGCCTCGCCCCAGTCCTTTGCTCTGCCTCGCCCCAGTCCTTTGCTCTGCCTCGCCCCAGTCCTTTGCTCTGCCTCGCCCCAGTCCTTTGCTCTGCCTCGCCCCAGTCCTTTGCTCTGCCTCGCCCCAGTCCTTTGCTCTGCCTCGCCCCAGTCCTTTGCTCTGCCTCGCCCCAGTCCTTTGCTCTGCCTCGCCCCAGTCCTTTGCTCTGCCTCGCCCCAGTCCTTTGCTCTGCCTCGCCCCAGTCCTTTGCTCTGCCTCGCCCCAGTCCTTTGCTCTGCCTCGCCCCAGTCCTTTGCTCTGCCTCGCCCCAGTCCTTTGCTCCGCCTCGCCCCAGTCCTTTGCTCTGCCTCGCCCCAGTCCTTTGCTCCGCCTCGCCCCAGTCCTTTGCTCTGCCTCGCCCCAGTCCTTTGCTCCGCCTCGCCCCAGTCCTTTGCTCTGCCTCGCCCCAGTCCTTTGCTCCGCCTCGCCCCAGTCCTTTGCTCTGCCTCGCCCCAGTCCTTTGCTCCGCCTCGCCCCAGTCCTTTGCTCTGCCTCGCCCCAGTCCTTTGCTCCGCCTCGCCCCAGTCCTTTGCTCTGCCTCGCCCCAGTCCTTTGCTCCGCCTCGCCCCAGTCCTTTGCTCTGCCTCGCCCCAGTCCTTTGCTCCGCCTCGCCCCAGTCCTTTGCTCTGCCTCGCCCCAGTCCTTTGCTCCGCCTCGCCCCAGTCCTTTGCTCTGCCTCGCCCCAGTCCTTTGCTCCGCCTCGCCCCAGTCCTTTGCTCTGCCTCGCCCCAGTCCTTTGCTCCGCCTCGCCCCAGTCCTTTGCTCTGCCTCGCCCCAGTCCTTTGCTCCGCCTCGCCCCAGTCCTTTGCTCTGCCTCGCCCCAGTCCTTTGCTCCGCCTCGCCCCAGTCCTTTGCTCTGCCTCGCCCCAGTCCTTTGCTCCGCCTCGCCCCAGTCCTTTGCTCTGCCTCGCCCCAGTCCTTTGCTCCGCCTCGCCCCAGTCCTTTGCTCTGCCTCGCCCCAGTCCTTTGCTCCGCCTCGCCCCAGTCCTTTGCTCTGCCTCGCCCCAGTCCTTTGCTCCGCCTCGCCCCAGTCCTTTGCTCTGCCTCGCCCCAGTCCTTTGCTCCGCCTCGCCCCAGTCCTTTGCTCTGCCTCGCCCCAGTCCTTTGCTCCGCCTCGCCCCAGTCCTTTGCTCTGCCTCGCCCCAGTCCTTTGCTCCGCCTCGCCCCAGTCCTTTGCTCTGCCTCGCCCCAGTCCTTTGCTCCGCCTCGCCCCAGTCCTTTGCTCTGCCTCGCCCCAGTCCTTTGCTCCGCCTCGCCCCAGTCCTTTGCTCTGCCTCGCCCCAGTCCTTTGCTCCGCCTCGCCCCAGTCCTTTGCTCTGCCTCGCCCCAGTCCTTTGCTCCGCCTCGCCCCAGTCCTTTGCTCTGCCTCGCCCCAGTCCTTTGCTCCGCCTCGCCCCAGTCCTTTGCTCTGCCTCGCCCCAGTCCTTTGCTCCGCCTCGCCCCAGTCCTTTGCTCTGCCTCGCCCCAGTCCTTTGCTCCGCCTCGCCCCAGTCCTTTGCTCTGCCTCGCCCCAGTCCTTTGCTCCGCCTCGCCCCAGTCCTTTGCTCTGCCTCGCCCCAGTCCTTTGCTCCGCCTCGCCCCAGTCCTTTGCTCTGCCTCGCCCCAGTCCTTTGCTCCGCCTCGCCCCAGTCCTTTGCTCTGCCTCGCCCCAGTCCTTTGCTCCGCCTCGCCCCAGTCCTTTGCTCTGCCTCGCCCCAGTCCTTTGCTCCGCCTCGCCCCAGTCCTTTGCTCTGCCTCGCCCCAGTCCTTTGCTCCGCCTCGCCCCAGTCCTTTGCTCTGCCTCGCCCCAGTCCTTTGCTCCGCCTCGCCCCAGTCCTTTGCTCTGCCTCGCCCCAGTCCTTTGCTCCGCCTCGCCCCAGTCCTTTGCTCTGCCTCGCCCCAGTCCTTTGCTCCGCCTCGCCCCAGTCCTTTGCTCTGCCTCGCCCCAGTCCTTTGCTCCGCCTCGCCCCAGTCCTTTGCTCTGCCTCGCCCCAGTCCTTTGCTCCGCCTCGCCCCAGTCCTTTGCTCTGCCTCGCCCCAGTCCTTTGCTCCGCCTCGCCCCAGTCCTTTGCTCTGCCTCGCCCCAGTCCTTTGCTCCGCCTCGCCCCAGTCCTTTGCTCTGCCTCGCCCCAGTCCTTTGCTCCGCCTCGCCCCAGTCCTTTGCTCTGCCTCGCCCCAGTCCTTTGCTCCGCCTCGCCCCAGTCCTTTGCTCTGCCTCGCCCCAGTCCTTTGCTCCGCCTCGCCCCAGTCCTTTGCTCTGCCTCGCCCCAGTCCTTTGCTCCGCCTCGCCCCAGTCCTTTGCTCTGCCTCGCCCCAGTCCTTTGCTCCGCCTCGCCCCAGTCCTTTGCTCTGCCTCGCCCCAGTCCTTTGCTCCGCCTCGCCCCAGTCCTTTGCTCTGCCTCGCCCCAGTCCTTTGCTCCGCCTCGCCCCAGTCCTTTGCTCTGCCTCGCCCCAGTCCTTTGCTCCGCCTCGCCCCAGTCCTTTGCTCTGCCTCGCCCCAGTCCTTTGCTCCGCCTCGCCCCAGTCCTTTGCTCTGCCTCGCCCCAGTCCTTTGCTCCGCCTCGCCCCAGTCCTTTGCTCTGCCTCGCCCCAGTCCTTTGCTCCGCCTCGCCCCAGTCCTTTGCTCTGCCTCGCCCCAGTCCTTTGCTCCGCCTCGCCCCAGTCCTTTGCTCTGCCTCGCCCCAGTCCTTTGCTCCGCCTCGCCCCAGTCCTTTGCTCTGCCTCGCCCCAGTCCTTTGCTCCGCCTCGCCCCAGTCCTTTGCTCTGCCTCGCCCCAGTCCTTTGCTCCGCCTCGCCCCAGTCCTTTGCTCTGCCTCGCCCCAGTCCTTTGCTCCGCCTCGCCCCAGTCCTTTGCTCTGCCTCGCCCCAGTCCTTTGCTCCGCCTCGCCCCAGTCCTTTGCTCTGCCTCGCCCCAGTCCTTTGCTCCGCCTCGCCCCAGTCCTTTGCTCTGCCTCGCCCCAGTCCTTTGCTCCGCCTCGCCCCAGTCCTTTGCTCTGCCTCGCCCCAGTCCTTTGCTCCGCCTCGCCCCAGTCCTTTGCTCTGCCTCGCCCCAGTCCTTTGCTCCGCCTCGCCCCAGTCCTTTGCTCTGCCTCGCCCCAGTCCTTTGCTCCGCCTCGCCCCAGTCCTTTGCTCTGCCTCGCCCCAGTCCTTTGCTCCGCCTCGCCCCAGTCCTTTGCTCTGCCTCGCCCCAGTCCTTTGCTCCGCCTCGCCCCAGTCCTTTGCTCTGCCTCGCCCCAGTCCTTTGCTCCGCCTCGCCCCAGTCCTTTGCTCTGCCTCGCCCCAGTCCTTTGCTCCGCCTCGCCCCTAAGTTAAGTGAAAACGGGGCCGTATGAGCCAGGGGGCGGAGCCTAATGACGCGATTTGCATAAATCGCGTCATTAAGCCCCGCCCCCCGCATGCGGCGAAAGCTTCTCTCCGGAATCTCCCGGAGAGAAGCTGCAAAAAGTCGGCAACCATGGTATATACTATACATGCATAAATAATGTACATGCACACATTACACATACAATATAGAAAATGCTTTGTTACTCCCTAGAAATACATGTGAGCATATACTATACATGCATAAATAATGTACATGCACACATTACACATACAATATAGAAAATGCTTTGTTACTCCCTAGAAATACATGTGAGTATATACTATACATGCATAAATACTGTACATGCACAAATTACACATACAATATAGAAAATGCTTTGTTGAGTTGATCAGATCTGATAATCTGTGACAAAGGAAAATACAACTTTCTCTTTAATTCTATGCAGCTGGGAATGTGTTTATTGGATAATGCAGCCACATGGTTAAATCTTCCCATTGACACTTCTTGCCTGACTGTGTCTAGACTTTTAAGGACTAGAGTAACAATGTATCCAGTTTACCCTCTCCCTCTCCCCCTTGATGTATAGTGCAGATGAATAATGGATGCAGGCTCCTGCTCTCGTGCCTATATAGCATGAAATGCTGCGCACACGGGCAGAACAAAATGAATAAATGAATACAAAATGCAGATGATGGGATTAAAAAAAATCCTTTTATTTATTCATTTTTTAATTATTAAAATACAAGGACACTGCTTAATTATTTAACACTGTCTGTAATTCTGTGGTGTCTTCACAAGACCAGTCTCGGGTGCTTGTGAAGACACCAATAACAACAATAATTGGGCTTGTGATGCTTGGATGGAACAAAAGTTGCAATTTTGCCTAACAGCGCCCTCTATTGGATAAAATAATTATCACTTATTTGGCATTTGACAGACTAAAGAGATTTTAGCTTTTGAAGGTACATTATTGGCTCAGGTTACTTTCTTTATAGATTGTCTTTAAACATAAGATAATGTTTGTTTCCTCCCTCTACCTCTCATTTTTTTTCCTCCATAGGACCTAGCTGTGAAATATCCCTGTTTTTGGTGGGAAATTCTTGTTTGCTGTCTTGAATAATGTCTGGGCCTAAGTAGGGGTCCAGTAGTTTTGCTAAATCAGATTGGGACCTAGACTGACTTTATCCGGATTTTACATACCTGATGTGTTGTGAAACTACAACTTCCAGTGTCCCACAAAAGCATAAGCACTGCTTACACCTGGCCACAGAGCATGATGGTACTTGTAGTTTCACAGGTTCTCCTTTGCCTGTCTAAAGCTGGCCATACACTATATGATAATGATCAATCAGAGGATTATCTTGCAGTGTATGGAAATAGCTTTGAAATGTTATACCCTGATGATTGGAATGGGACATGCTGCTGCTCTCCATGGCCCTGATTCAGAGATTGAAAATAAGAACTTAAAGTTACACCTGGGCTAAACCATGTTGATTTCAGGGGAGTCAAATTTCATCTGCTGCAACAGTATTATAGTTAAAAGGTGATGTTTCCCAAGTCTAATTAGCAGTTTAAAATGAAATAACCCCTTCCATTACCCTAACACTCCCTTAAAAACAGAATGGAAGTTGCTCAATCAATTTATAGGTAAATGTTATACAGGTGCGTTAAAGGCAGGGGTTAATCTGCTTGCCACAGAAACAAAAGGAAACCCTAACCCTAACCCTCCCTTCCCTGCAGTCTGACCCTAACCCTCCCTGCAGCCTGACCCTAACCCTCTCTTCTCTATAGCCTAACCCTAAAATCCCCCCTCCCCGCAGCCTGGCCCTAACCCTCTCTTCCTAAGAACCTAACCCTAACCCCCGAACACTAAATGTCTCGGCAGGACTGCGGCGAAAATGAATAGGTGAATATGCCAATCGATACACTCACTCAGTCATAAAAGAATTATCTAAAATGGCTGCCATTCGAAATAGAAATAGAGACAGGTGAAAAGGAACATACGGCTGTCTATATTGTATTTTCTAAACGCAGACTGTCGGACCGTCGGAACTGCATTGCACTCCTACGTATTCAGAAGCCTACTTTAAGGATTCCTTGTACTACGCAGTACAAACTGATAAGCAACTTACGTACTTAGCGTACTATAGTCACCTATCGTTATTAACTGAGAATCCAGTCCAAGTGTTGGAGTTGCGTGTTAGGGACTGTGAAGGACAGATGGGCTGTTCCTGGGTTAGCGCTGCATGGAATGAAGCCTGACCACATTCTTCACACGTAGCGTAAGACACCATTGTGGATTGTTTGTTAGTGTCCTTTACACACCAGATGTTGGAATGCTGTATGCAGACTCTAGGACACTGGGGTCGGCAAAAGGCACACCATATAGGTGTAATAATGCGTGACGTTGTATTAGGGATTTTCTGATTAGAGTAAATAATAAACAGTTTACTGCTGATTAAGCTGCAGTTTAAAGCTCTCCACATTATACAAATCATTGAGATAACTATTAACAATCTAAGATGATTCAAATAAATGCTGGTGTGTCCTGCTAAGTATCCATTCACACAGCTTGGGCCATATTAACTTTATTTAAGGTTTATTTAAGCTGTGGGTTTGGAAAAGTGGAGATGTTGCCTATAGCAACCAATCAGATTCTAGTTCTCATTTTCCTATTACATACTAGAGAATGTCAGCTAAAATCTGATTGGTTGCTATGGGCAACATCTCCACTTTTCCAAACCTGCAGCTTAGTGAATCTACCCTTGACACAAGAAATTTCAAACAACCAGGGTCTGGCTTATTGGGGCTCATCACTGCAGAAGGGGCTTTACCAAGTACCTGCTCCCTCTAAAGTGCTTTTGTTCTATTCACAACTATATCTATCTATCTATCTATCTATCTATCTATCTATCTATCTATCTATCTATATGTAATTGATGATAAGACGTCACTGTGTGGGTGTCTGAGTAACCCCAAATATTAGTGACAGTGTTTCCATTGGCAACATGACAGATGTTTTCTGCAGGACTGTTTTTAATCCAGTGGGAAGAATGACTTGATTTGGGTTGAGTAAGAGCGAATGCATTCAGTTTAGTTGTTGGCTGTGTATTTCACATAGGCACAAGAATGAAACTTGGCAATTTAAATGATGTATGGCACTGTGTATAAATCAGGGTTGACCTCTCTCCCAGAATATCCGGGAGACTCCTGGAATTTGGGCAGCTCTCCCGGGATATTCATATCTCCCGCAAGTCCCGCCCCAGCCTGTCATTACAGCAATTCCTAGTGTTACTTGGGATTGGATGGGACTTGATGATGTCATTTTCATCATAAAGCAAGATCCACCCCCAGGAACTCTATGGATAGCAGTGATGATAGACAGGTGGTGGGGCTTGCATAAAGTGCATCATTAAGCCCCGCCCCCATACCGGCATCCATTTTCTTAAGAAATAGAAAGTAAGCAACCCTGGTATAATTATATTCAAGAGCCTCTTTTCTCTTACCTTTATTTTTTTCCTAACTGTAAACATAGACGGCCCTCAAGAGAACCAAAAAGTTTACAGCAAAAAGAAAAATAAAAAAATTATAGTTAAAACTTCTGTATAATTCTGTGGTGCAGGTTTTTTTTATTAGCCTTGCTTTACCGGATAGCGTTAGAGCGCGTCTGTGGTGGTACTACAAGTCTCAGCATGTCCTGTCTCGCTCTATTGATTTATGGATCTCCAGTGTTTATGGAACTAATTATCCCCCCTCTTATAACAAATTTCTTCCAAATAAAATAACTATAGGGCATGTGGATGCTTCTAGTGCTATAAACACCAGCATGCCCAAGGATGCCAGGACATGCTGGCCCTTGGATAACCACAAGCGATAGCATGCCCTCCTATCCATGACCTACAATGTCCCCAATTAGCACGTTAATAAAATTGAAGGGCTGGCCTGCTACTGTACAGAAAAACCCAGTATCAATCGATACAGTAAAAAAACAAACATACTCACCAGCCTGGAAGGGATCTTCCATTGATCCATTCTTCCAAGCCTTTAATCCCTCTGCATTGGCTTGGCAAAAAAAACAAAGCCCTGGTATGATGCCGAACTATGTCCTGCTGCCTCTGACAGATCTACTGTCACTGGGTTATATTTATACCCTCTGTCAGTGAGGGAATGTTCTTTTTTTTTTAAAAAAAACTTTATTTAGTACCTTTTTTTTACAGTAGCAGGCCAGCCCTCCATTTTATTATAAGTACTAATGGGGACATTGCAGGCCACAGCGGGCCATGAACGGGTGGCGTTTGTGGCTCTCCAAGCATCAGCATTCCCTGTAGCGGTCACATTTATCATTAATTCCATTTATTTATTTTTGGTTTATTAATGTTAAATTTATTTCTTGAATAATTTTTTGATAACTTTTTTTTTTTTTTAGACACTTTTTACACTTTGGGGTGACCTGGGATTATGTAAGTGTATGGCAGAAGCGCAGGCACCATGCACCACTACTGTGCATCTTTAAATGAGGAAAACGCCCTTTTTCTCATTAAAATATCGTTGAACTCCCCTTTCCATTGGCACAGTAGAGGCTGATTCGTACACAGTCGGATGGGCAGCCTTGTGCCCATCTTTCCGTGAGCGCTCGCTTTATAGCATGCGCAGTGCTCTTTCTGGCCGCACTCCCATCTGAACAAAAGACGGAAGCACAGCTCTCAATTAGCCCCTAAATGGGCAAAACAAGTGCAGGTGTAGACCTGGACAAGCCCATGGTGAAATATTTCAACTGTGAAAATAAAATTGAGAGGCGAAGCTTCCTATCTCCGCTCTAATTTACAGATTACTCCTTAAGTTTTTTCTCCTCTCACTTTGTTACATGGATTTGCTATATTTGCTCTATTAATGAACATATCCGCTATACTATTACTATACCTATACTATTAATGAACATATCCGCACTCACACTCTTAATCGCAGATATCTCACTCCGATAAGCAGGTGCGACTCAGTAGATTTTTATTCAATTAGATAAATGAAAAAAAGACCACAAAGGGATGATCTAAAATAAGGGTCTGATACAAAATGTCAGCAGTCAAAATGTTGACAGGTGCAAATGTTGACAGTTGAGTATTAGGTTAGTAAAGTTAGTTATGTAAAGTGGTTCTCTGCATGCAAAATAATTAAAATCAGTTAGCTCCCCTTATATTGCCCTTACTCCCAAACTCTGAATCAGCCCCTTTCTGTTTAATCTATAAAATAGAGTCGAGCTAAGAAACTTCAGGGCTTATTCAGAGTTTGGGAATAAGGGCAAAACAGGTGCAAGTGTACAGCTGGGCTAATCCATTTTGCAAAGTAATAGGGGCTAATTCATCTTAATTCTTTTGCATGCAGGGAAAATACTTTACTTTTGCACATAGAACTCACATACTGCATAGCTTTATGTTTAATCTTTAAAATAGAATTGAGCTAAGAAACGTCACCTCTTTATTCTAATTCTGCTTTCACAAGGTAAATGTTCCTCCCTTTGCAGTTCAACATAGCATTGCTCAGGTCTACACTTACACCCAAAAAAAAGTATAAGTGCAGATCCGGATCAGCCCCCTGACCAATACAGTCCTGGGGCCCGATTTTCTAAGCTGTGGGTATGGAAAAGTGGAGATGTTGCCCAATGGAACCGATCAGATGCTAGCTGACATGCTATAATATGTAATAGCAAAGCGAGAGCTAGAATTTGATTGGTTGTCATGGGCAACATCTCGATTTTTCCAAAACTGCAGCTTAGTAAATCTGGCCCCTGAACTGCAAGGGGAGGCACATTTAAATTGTGAAAGCAGAATTAGAATTTAGAGGTGAAGTTTCTCAGCTCAACTCTATTTTATAGATTAAACATAAAGCTGTGCAGTATTTAAGCTCTATGTGCAAAAGTATTTTCTCTGCATACATGAATAAAAATTTCAATGAATTAGCTCCCCTTCTTTGGACAATGGTTTAGCTGAGCTGCACACTTACACTTAAACTCCGGATCAACCCCTTTGTGGTCTTTTTTTTCCCCATTTACCCCGTTGTTGTCTTTTTTTTCCCCATTTACACCTGTTTGGCCTTTTTTTTTTTAAGTGTAAGTTCAGGTCTGGATCATCCCCATTATGCCAATCTATTGTACAGGGAACTGGTCAGTGTGCAAGCTATAGGTTATGCAATGAACACCTTGCCCTGACTATTACACTTGTCTAGCAGGGGCTTGAGGACAGAGTTATTCTCTGATTGCTGGTGACAGGGTCCAGCATGCAGGAAGGTCCCCTGTGCACTCTATACAGCCTGTCTTTGTCTGTGACAATAGCTCCCCCACCTCCTGAGTGTAAAGCGATACCTGCAGGAGAGGAGGAGGAGGGAGGAGACTGTGCCATAGGCTGCGATCTGTTTACTTGGCTCCAAGGAAGTGATCAGCATGGCAGCAGCCTCTGTGCACAGCCAGGGGAGCTAGGCCCAGGATAGAGCCGCTGCAGACACATTCATGACGCTTCCTACTTGTCAGCTGAAGATTTACAATGATCTGTGCGGAGGAAGGTAACACACAGCCCCCTCTCCCAAGTTCTGCATCTGGCTGCAGTATTGCACGCTGCTATTGTAACCTTATCCCCTCCTTTGTGTACTGTGGAGCTGCAGTGGAAGCTGTCTGCTGGGTGAGACTTGCTCGGATAGGAATGATCTTGTGCACTGAGAGATGTGATCACAGGTCCCTAACTCACTGCAGTAGTTGCCGGCTGAATGTCTCCTGCTTTTGTGGGGCTGTATTGATAGATGCCTGCTGTGTGTCTATGTCTGTGGGTTAAGGATCTTTAAAGTCTTGATTTATATTTTTTGTGTTGTTTTATTCTGAAATGTAAATCATTTATTTATTTGTTAAAACAGTCTGTGGTGTATACAGGACATAAATCAGAGTAACAGTAGTAAATCTAGTGTACCTACAGGGGAATGCATTGTGCCCATCCATAGTATATATAAATGTATATCTGTATATTTTGTGTGTGTGTGTGTATGTATGTATATCTAGTAACAAAGGAGCTTTTCTGTATAAAGCTCGGAGACTGATGGGCATGTTAATTAAATGAGGGGATCCTGGGGAAAAGAGCTGCCACTGGTGACAATTAGCAAAACACAACCACAAAGAAAAAAAAAAAGAAAACAGCCTGAGCTTTAGAATTATAGCCGATAAAAAACAACGGTGTCTGTATATACCACAAGCTTCTCGGATCTACATTGAAACCTTACCCAAGTGTGACCGCACACAAGCAACTGGAAATACCATGGTGACTTACATGCAATAGCAAGGTCATCGGTTTACATTCCATATGACCACTCCTATCTACGTAGGTCAATGGACACATGTCCTCGCAAAGACAAGACTGGCTCTTAAATATGTGCAACTGGCTTCCAGATTCCACGGTTCTCAGACACCTCTACAGTTTAACAAGTGTAATGGTCGCGCATGTCCTAATTAACAATAAGAACCATGCAAACTTTAGCGTATTGGGAGTCTATTATTACATTGTCTAGAACGCAAATAAACGATTGAAAACACAAATGGACATCAAATGTCATCCAATTCAGAAGGACAAAGGGCCAGATTCAGAATGACACAAAACAGTATATTTACATTTTACAAATGCGTAAGTACTCCGTGCACATGGCGGTTTTGCATCGGAACGCACCATTAACGATGTGTGTAGCATGGTGGGCGGGGCAGACGGGTAAGCAATTGAGTTCGATACTTCATTACACACTAGGTAAAAGTTAAGGTTTGGACCGGGGTACAGAAGTGCCATACATGTAAGGGGTGCGAACTACCCTGGCACGCCCGAAATATATGTTCTCGCTGTTGTAACTTTGTGTCCGCTGTGGAAGACTTACAAGCAAATGGCGTAATCTGGTCCAAACTGCTGATCTATTAGTTTCTAGATAGGTTTAAAAGACAAAACTATACTATAGCTTGCAATACTGTAGCATGATGTATGGTATGTGACAAGAGATTATAAAATGACCAAGTGGCCCTATAACTGCAACTAGAATCAATAACATTTTTAGAAGAATCTTTTATACCACAAGTTACACGACTCCTAATTCTCCACAATATAACAACTAATGTGTACGATCGGGCTCCTGGTGTTATAGGAGTGCTATTCTATATAGGGATGCCGGCTCATGCAATAACAGGAAAGATTAGTTACTTATTACCAGGGCCGTAACTATGTGTGCAATAGGGTGGGTTTCCCAGGGCGCAAAGCCAAAGTGGGGCACCAGTAAGTAAAGTTTTTTTATGGTTAAATTGGTATGTAAATCTAGATTGGGGATGCCATTTTTCCTTTTTGCTGTTTGCATTAACATTTATAGCCTCTGCCACTTTGCTATGTTTTAAATGTTTTTTTTTTTATTTAATTTTTTGTAATAAGATTAACCCTTTTCAGTCTTACAAGAGCCCTTTAAAGTCTTTCTACGTTATTTACAGTAATACCTGATCACAGAGCGGCATCCGCTGCTATTCTGGAATGAATAAAATAAAAAATATATATTATTTTAACAGCGGAAATGTCCTTTAAACAGTTAATTAATCGGAGCTTTTCAATGTTATATTGTCACCATGTGTAGATCCGTGTGTTTATTACATATAGGGCTATTTCCCCACTGATAATGACGTGCTGCTGTGACTTGCACCATCCCCTGACTGGTGTAAGATTTTCATGGTCCGCAGGTACCTTAGACAGCTACTGCGTATATTTAAATGGGTTAAACGCCCCATTTCTCATTTTAATATCATGAAACACCTGGGTCAGCGAGCATACAGCACACAGATGCGCAGACAGGCGTAAGGTGAGCTCTGCGGCCGGCTTTCTGTGCTCGCTTCCGTTTTCTGTCTGTTCTGAGCATGAGCAGTGCAAAATTCTGCTGCGCTTCCATCTAAAAAAAGACGGATGCGCAACTCTGTATCCATCCCTCTGCCTCGCCAAGACCTTTGTAAAGTGACTCTTAAGCCTTGTTTGGTGGTAGTCATTTTTTGAGCTTTGAGCATCGACAAGTCAATGTGCGGCTGGAGCCGGCTTCTGGAGACCGGACATGAAACGGCGAGTGCGTGCGTGCGTACATGGGTGACACTAATGCAGCAATGTCCGTGACCGGACATGTTGCTGTATCGGGGATGGACGGAGAGGATGTTCTGTGGCGGCGGGAGCCTCTGGAGACCGGACATGACACGGCGGGGACANGCGGGGGCGTTGGGGGGGCGGACTGGGGAGGGGGGAGACGAACGGACGGAGAGACACCCTCCTCCTCCTTATTATTGTTTACATGGGCCGCCGCCGGGGGACACACACAGCTGCACCGGAGCTCGCGCGCCCTCTGCTGAAGAAAAAAATACGCACGTAGTGTAACCAGCGGCCTCTCCAGCAGGGGGCCGCAAAGATAAACAAGTACCCAAGATTCTATATGCAGGATGTGCAGCATTTTTGGAATTTTTGCCATTAATAATTTGTGAGTTTGTTGTTAAAGTGATGTTTGTCTCAATGGGGAGGAAGTGGAGGCAGTGCATGGGACAAGGCCTAAACCCTTTATAGAATTTGCTAATGCAGCTCCGTGGCAAGATTTTCTGAGGCTTTGGGTTCCATTCTGATCTAGAGACTGTGTGGTCTTTGTATGTCTTGGCTTACATGTATACGGGTCACCTGAATGCTCCCATTTACTACTCTAGTTCACTTGATTTGATTTTATCAAAAATGACCTTTAATAAGCAATACATTACAAAATTACAATGCTGGTAAATTAATTAACTATCTTGCTTGTATATTGGTGAAATAGAATGTTCGGCTGCTTGTGTGTGTCGGTGTAATAGAATGTCCGGCTGCTTGTGTGTGTCGGTGTAATAGAATGTTCGGCTGCTTGTGGTCGGTGAAATTAGAATGTTCGGCTGCTTGTGTGTGTCGGTGAAATTAGAATGTTCGGCTGCTTGTGTGTGTCGGTGAAATTAGAATGTTCGGCTGCTTGTGTGTGTCGGTGAAATTAGAATGTTCGGCTGCTTGTGTGTGTCGGTGAAATTAGAATGTTCGGCTGCTTGTGTGTGTCGGTGAAATTAGAATGTTCGGCTGCTTGTGTGTGTCGGTGAAATTAGAATGTTCGGCTGCTTGTGTGTGTCGGTGAAATTAGAATGTTCGGCTGCTTGTGTGTGTCGGTGAAATTAGAATGTTCGGCTGCTTGTGTGTGTCGGTGAAATTAGAATGTTCGGCTGCTTGTGTGTGTCGGTGAAATTAGAATGTTCGGCTGCTTGTGTGTGTCTGTGAAATAGTGTTCAGCCACGCGCGTGTGTGTGTCGGTGACATAGAGTGTACAGCCGCTTGTGTGGGTATCGGTGTAATAGAATGCTCAGCCGCTTGTGTGTGTGTCGTGAAATAGAATACTCAACCGCTTGTGTGTGTTGGGGAAATAGAATGGTCAGCCTCTGGTGTGTATCTGTGAAATAGAGTGTACAGCTGCTTGTATGTACCGGTGAAATAGAATGCACAGCTGCTTGTATGTACCGGTGAAATAGAATGCACAGCCACTTGTGTGTGTGCGCCAGTGAAATAGAATGATCAGCCACTTGTATGTTCCGGTGAAATAGAGTGTGCAGCTGCTTGTGTGTCTATAAGTCCTGACCGTGTCACCAGGGAAATCTTGACTTGCATAGTAGTCTCCTGGCTGCAGGTATGAATGCAGGCAAATATATAGCAGATAACTCTGAATGTAAAAGTAAAGGTAAGCGGGGAAGTCTATCTGAGGCACTCTGACTCATGTGGGTCTCTGCAGGTCATAATATAATACATACTTCAATCTAGGTGCCTATAAATAGCTCTTTTTCCATTGTCCGCTTGATTTGCTAGCTCCTTTTTAACAGCCAATGTACAAAGTGTTCCAGCTACCTGGGAGATGTTCTAATCACAGTATAATCACGGACGGTTGCTCATTCTCCATTGTCTTAAATTATTATATTAAATGGCTTTTATCGGTTGGCCAAGAATCTCCTAGAGCAGGTCTGAGCAAACTATGGCAGTGCAGGTGTTGTAAAACTACAAATCCTATCATGCTTCACCACATTTTATCTGTGCCTCTGCTGTTGGAGCGTGCTGGGGGTTGTAGTCCCACAACAGAGTGCTTAATATTGCCTAAGGCCTTCCCTAGCATTTTAGGAGGCTATGGTTAAGGTTAGGCTGTGTATTGGGAAGGGTTAAGGTTAGGCTGCAGGACGAGGATATGTTAAGGCTTGGTTGTGGGAAATGAATGGTTAGGGTAAGGATGAAGTAAACCTACCTGTCGCAGTTGGACTCTTTGTAGAATAAGCAGATGTGGGGACAGCGCTGTCTCTCTGTAAACTGTCGAAAATCGATGGCAGTCATCGCAGTGCCACAAAGCGATCTGTCGAAAGACCGGTCATCGAAGGATTAAACTACAACCCTCAAGGGGGGCTTCTGCTTTTTATGCTATTAATCACACGTCTTCATGTACCAAGTGGTGCCAGTTTCTGTGTGGGCTGGAGACGGTCACCCCTGGATATGATGGGTCTGTGGGATATGTAGGTAGAATTTAGGCGTTGTAGAGGTTAAATAACATTCAATGTTTAATGTAACACTCTTAACGAGGATCCACATGTTGACGTTCTATGTAATCCCTCGGAGATGGCCCTGCAAGTGCCTCTTGTTTCCAAACACTCCCCAGGACACACTTTTGTGTTTCTGTCCACTGAGTTGTCATGAGAAGGTTTATTTATAGCATCAAAAATATGCTCTTACTCCTATCTGATCTATGTTATCGCCTACCTTGATGCTGCCCACATCGTCAACAGCAACCACCATGGCCGTATAGCTGTCAGAAATACATTTCCAGGCAATAACTTGGTAAAGTGTTTCTTTTATATTACCTGAAGGTCACCCTGGGACCAACACAATATATTTTAAATGCAAAAATATGGACTGGTCCAGGAAATCTGCACCTTGGCTCTGCAGGGGACGGGGCATATTTCTAAAGTGCAATCAGAACGATCTGAAACTCTAAATTAGAGTTCAAAATGACTCTGTTCAGTATTTCTATGAAATAAGTAACATCAATCAGTACTTTTATCTGCAGGCAGAAAACCTAAATGGATTTTCACCACTCATATTGCAACATGGTTTATCCAGGGTTCAGATTTGCATCTTTCTGAGTAGTCAAATCCTCTTTTTACTTGTTTTGTTTGTTTAGGCTACTAGTAATACATTATAATACTGCAGACTGTCCAGTGTCATATGACCTACCATGGCAACCACAGCCACATGATCTAGTGTAAACAGAGACTTTATGAAGCCACTTTGAGCTCTGTTTTCATTCTGACATCTCCGCACTCTCCCTCCCACCTCTACCATTACACAATATGCTGAGAGACTTTACTTCTGTCTAGTACCACATTCGTTCTACATCTGTAGTAGGATAGATAAGTAAATTGTATGCGTGATAATGTATTTTTCTTGCTCTTTAGATTAAAAAAATTTAAAAACAGGCAAACCGATTATTATAATTTATGCTGGTCTTCTCTGCCATTGTGATACCGAGAGAGTCTCTTGCCACCACAAATACAGTAAATGACTCACGTAAGGTTTATGTCTTAATATAGTATATGTTTTCTTTGGCGTAAGCAATTATATCGATGACACAAAGATATGTAACAGGTTAGACACACGGAGTAAACAAAATGATTGATGATTTAGGTAGATTGAAGGAATGGCCAATGTTAAAAAAAAAAAAAAAAAACTCCCCAAAAACCCAAAATCATGCACTTGGTACACAAAAACTTCAAAGTATCATTAAGGGCACTACGTTAGAAACTACCAAGAACTAAAAGGATCGAGGAGTCATTAGTTCACGTGACTTAAAGGTAAGTAATGAAACAAAGCAATGAGAAAGGCAAGTTAAATGCTTGGTTGTACAGGGAGAGGGGGGATAAGTAGCAAAAAGAAAGAGAATAGTGATGATATCACTTCGTAGGTCATTGGTACGGCCTCAACCGGAATGCTGTATCAATAGGAAAAATGATCAAAAAGGTGTCTAGCGCTTTTGAGAGCTGCAGGAATACTGAATATGAGGATCTACCTATAAGTCCCCACAAAAATCAATCAACCAGAAATTCCAGCGCTACTGTAGTCTAATTTCTACACAACAATAAACCTAGATTTATTTCTAATGGAGCGATCAGCTTGGCGATGGCAGGCAGCCAACAGTGAGAGGTATTTAAAAGTAGATCATGCAATCCCATGTTGAAATTCTCTTTCCAATATCACATAGGATAAAGAAGGAATAAAGAAACATAAAAAAAGCAAATAATTACAAATAGCAACACCCCCCCCTATGGTTTCACTCCCTGTGTATCAGAACGTCCTAAAAGATAGATAATAGTTCAGTCCTCTCTAAGGGTCCGCAGTCCACGTTTTTGAGGTCCTCACTGGCTGCTATTATGGGATGGATAGTATAGGATATGTCCGGTAGTAAAGAGGTCCCTGGTGGTTCAGTTTGCGCTCCCTCTGAAAGAGAGACGCAAATGGCTCGAAACGGATCAAAGAGAGAAGTGGTGATGTCACTTTATAGGTCACTGGTGCAGCCTCACCAATGGAATCCTGTGATCAGTTCCATATCTCCAGAATGACATAAATACACTAGAGACTGTGCAAATAAGAGCAACTAAAATGGTGCATGTCGTGTGTCACACAACATACAAAGAGAGACTAGAGGAAGCAATCATGTATAGCTTGGAGCAGAGAAGGGCCGGGAGGGTAAGATATATGACCTATATATATCCCATATCAAATGGGTGCAACCAGGAACAGGAGGGGGCATTATTCAAAGTAAGAGGTGTATAAGAACAAGGGCATGTGTATAAACTGGAGGGTGGTAGGTTTAGAGGAAATGTGAGGAATAAGGAAATTATTGGAAGGGTGGTTGATGTATAGAATAACCTCCCATCTGAGGTGGTTGAGGTAACACATTAGAACAATTTAAATATGCTTGGGATAAATGTAAGTATATTCTAAATCTCAAGCTAAATTGAGGTGTCTAGGGTCAGTATAGACTGGGTGGCTCTCATCTGCTGTCCCTTTCTACGTTTGTGCTGTATACTTATATAGTGACCAGCTATTATTCCAGCTTGCACTGTTTACACTGTACACTATCTGTGTCTCTTCTGTGCAAATATAAATGCATCCTCCTCATTATCTGAAAGGATTCTGCTATGCAATTTGTGTAGACTATAAGCATGATTGGCTTTTTTTTTCCTCTGCATTTTTAATTATTTCCAGTGTTACAGCAAAATAAATCACATTCTAAGCATTATTTACCCATTTCTGCATCTTGTAAATTTTATTTATGGACTCCACATAGACAACAAACTAATCTTCATTACAGTGCCACCTGTCCATTCACCAGGACTCGTAAAGCAGCGATGTCACGGAGACAGTGTGGGGTACTTAATGTCTCGTATTGTCAGTCATTTTTTCGTATCTATGTATTGACGGTAATTTTTAGTTCATTTAAAGACGAATGTTGATGCACACTGCAAAATATCACTTTAGAAACTTATAGACCTGGCATGTAGGACAGGACACGATTTTGTTTTGGGGACAAAATGATAAATTAAGATTCTGTGAATTGCTTTAGTTTTCGAGAATTTGCACTTCGTTCCGCAGTCTCAGCTGAACACTTGAGCTTTGTGGCTTAAAAGCTGTGGAGAGGTCAGCGCAACTTGTCACAAGCTCGATGCACTTTAATGGGGTGTGTTGGTTTAATTGTAAGCCTGTAGCTGCCACTTCATCCGATCGGAGTGAAGCCATAAACGCTGCAGTCAACAGGCTGGTTCTTCAGGGAATCTTTACATGGCGGAGGACCGTAAAACCGTTGCCACATTTGCCATTTCTCTGCTGTGATTTTCTGTTGGCACGATATGTGGAAAAAAAGGGACCAAAAAACCCCAGAGTTTGACGTGGATAGAGCTCAGTGGCGTTTATTTATTCCTGGCACAGAAAATATGTTTTGTTACTTTATGAACACAATACTTATGTACTAAATCCTTGCAATGGGGTTGGTAATAGTTTCATTTGGGGTCTCAGGATGTGGTTTGCTGTTCCAAGGAACTAAATTTTAACAAACCAGCACTAAAATGCGTTACCTCCAGGTACACCTGTCTGATAAAATGTTCTTATGCCGGTAAATAATAATCCTCACTCAGGGAGCGCAGCAGGTACTGGGGACGGTAAAATTCGGCACTGGTACAGCAGGTACCGGGGACGGTAAAATTCGGCACTGGTATAGCAGGTACCGGGGACGGTAAAATTCAGCACAGGTACAGCAGGTTCCCGGGGACGGTAAAATTCAGCACAGGTACAGCAGGTTCCCGGGGACAGTAAAATTCGGCACTGGTACAGCAGGTAACGGGGACAGTAAAATTCGGCACTGGTACAGCAGGTAACGGGGACAGTAAAATTCGGCACTGGTACAGCAGGTAACGGGGACAGTAAAATTCGGCACTGGTACAGCAGGTAACGGGGACAGTAAAATTCGGCACTGGTACAGCAGGTAACGGGGACAGTAAAATTCGGCACTGGTACAGCAGGTAACGGGGACAGTAAAATTCAGCACTGGTACAGCAGGTAACGGGGACAGTAAAATTCGGCACTGGTACAGCAGGTAACGGGGACAGTAAAATTCGGCACTGGTACAGCAGGTAACGGGGACAGTAAAATTCGGCACTGGTACAGCAGGTAACGGGGACAGTAAAATTCGGCACTGGTACAGCAGGTAACGGGGACAGTAAAATTCGGCACTGGTACAGCAGGTAACGGGGACAGTAAAATTCGGCACTGGTACAGCAGGTAACGGGGACAGTAAAATTCGGCACTGGTACAGCAGGTAACGGGGACAGTAAAATTCGGCACTGGTACAGCAGGTAACGGGGACAGTAAAATTCGGCACTGGTACAGCAGGTAACGGGGACAGTAAAATTCGGCACTGGTACAGCAGGTAACGGGGACAGTAAAATTCGGCACTGGTACAGCAGGTAACGGGGACAGTAAAATTCGGCACTGGTACAGCAGGTAACGGGGACAGTAAAATTCGGCACTGCAACCAATCAGATTCTAGCTCTCACTTTCCTATTGCATACTAGAAAATGTCAGCTAGAATCTCATTGGTTGCTATGGGCAACATCTCCAGTGTTCTTTCTCCGCAGCTTAGTAAATCTGGCCCCTGGTGTTTTACGTCTGTTCTCTATCGCCTAACTACTCAACTTGCTCTGAAAAAGAAAAGCTTCTGACAAATAAGGTGTAGTACGAAGCCGTCCGTTAAATCATTGTGTTGCTCTGGATTGCGTATTGATAATGTTATTACATTTTAATGGCAAGGTAAATTAAATGTGATTAATTGCAGCATATTACATATTAGCCTGGATTGCTTCTGTTCAGCTGTACTGGTTTCCACTGTAAATATAAGCCGTCATAGATATTGATTCTGCAGAGAGATAGCTAGAAATTGTTGGTCAAAATTCTGAAGGTAGAATGTAAAGAGGGAAAGGGCATCACATGGTCTCTGAAGTAAAGCTGCTAAGTCATACACCATCGCCTAATGCACACTGTCCATGGTACTTAATGAGCATCCTGTGTTTTTCAGTTTGCTTGGGAACATTTTGTTACTGAACAGGGCTGATATAACATTCGCATCTTATGTGTGACAGCACAGAATTGACAGTGTTCAGCATGGCGTGATCACTGCTAGCTCACTGCAGGCTCCAGTGATGGGATCACTGTCAGGAAGTCTGGAGTGCATTGAAAACAAGTTCCCCCTTAAGCAACAGTATTTTCTTTTACTATTCTCTTGTCTGATGCTACTTTAAGATAGAAACTTTGAAACTGAGGGCAGATAAGAGCCGCATGGTCCATCCAGTCTGCCCAGTTGTTTATTTAAAACTATACTGACTTTAGACCCTATTTACCCTCAATTTAGTTTGAGATTTAGGATATCCTTATATTTATCCCAAGCATATATACACTGTTCTACTGTATTAACTCTACCACCTCAGATGGGAGACTATTCCACTTATCAACCACCCTTCCTCTTAATCTACCACCCTCCAGTTTAAATGCATGACCCTGTGTTCTATTACATGGTATTTCTCAGGTCTACACTTACCCCTAAAAAAAGGTGTAAGTGCAGCTCTGAATCACCCCCCACGAGTTGTTCATTGCACAGCATAGCTGAAGTTACTGAGCCGCATAGCAACGATTTAGACCGGTGATGATTTGGGACTGTGCGGTGATAGGCCGATATTTGCATTTGTTCTTCTGTCATTTTCCCATTTTAAGAAAGTTTCTATTTGAGACTCTGGCTGAATGTGAATATCATTTATCATTTATTCTGACCCTTGTTCCTATTTTACCAACAGTTTAGTTCAGAATTAGGATATCCTTATATTTATCCCAAGTATGTTTTACGCTTTTCTACTGTGTTGGCCTCAACCAGCTCAGATGAGAGGTTATTCCACTTATCAACCACCCTTTCAGTGTAGTTGATAAAGTAATGTTTCCTCTAAACTTACCACCCTCCGCTTTATACACATGCCCTTGTTTTCTAATACCCCTTTCATATCGCCCTAAAAACCTGGGTTTTTGCCGGGGCAAGCAGCAAAAACCCAGATAAGGTCTCAGTTTGAAAGGGTCCGGGATCCTCTACCCGGGTCTAATGACCCGGGAATTCAACCTGGGAGAAAAGAAGGGTTTTTCCTGAGCCAGACCCAGGTAGGGGTATAGTGTGAAAGGTGCTACCCGGGTAAAAAAAAAAAGCACTTAATCTACTTGATTGGTTTATTTGTTTACTATTGCCCTGGCAACAAGTGTTGCCAGAGCAAGAGTAAACAAATTACATAGTGTGATGACTCACACTACTGATAGGACAGACCCGGGTCCCGGAATTTCCCGGGTCTGCCCTGTAGTGTGAAACAGGGTCTGTGACCCTGCGATCCTCTGCTGACACGGCCATATCCCGGTACAGCCTAACCCTAAAACTCCCCCTAGATTTCTACTCTACCTGCAGCAGGTCGGCGGTGGTATTTCCAAATGAATGAAGGGTAAATATGCTGATGGGTAGTAGTGGTTGGGGNNNTGGGGGTTGGGGGGGGGGGGGTGTAGATTAGATGGAGGGGGTTTGGGGAGGTATTCTGTTTGCATGTTTTATATTCTTAAGAAGGAAAATACGCACAGTAAGTTAAGATAGCTTAGGACACTCTAAGTGGCATTAGGCACATAAAACCGGGGGGGTTTGGGGGCTGTACAGGAGAGTTAGGTGCAGGTCGGCACTCACCTAACTGTCTCTTATCTCTGAATACGGTCTGCTGCGAATAAAAAATGGGCACAGAGCATTACTGTAATGTGCGGCAAACAGGTTTCCAGGCATGACAGTGTTGCGTATGTAGCAGCAGCGCAGTTCAGGATCTGGTCCCCTGTGGGCAATGTAAAAATAATGGGCACTATGTGATGGGAGGGCACAAGCTAGTAATTATGCTGTCTGTGAGTGTATTCCTATTTCTAACATTGCCATACATTAGGAAGTATTGGTTCGCTAGGCTGAGTTGGTTTGTGCAGTTGATATTTATAGCAGGAAAAAGAAGTAGACTCGAGCTTGGTGGATTTGGCTGAGACAAAAACAATTAAGGGGTCAATTCCAGAGCGCTTGACCTCCAGACACTGCTAGTCTGTGATGGGAGAATACAAAAATAAAATAAGACTTTTGGGCATCCACTTCTGTTCATTCACACTCAGTTCTGAGGATCCATCAGCTCCCACCTCAATTCAATCCATATTCCTGTTTATTTCAGGATACAAACATCACAGGAATTTACTATCTATCAGTACCCAGGGTATTATGAGTATCAATTGTATCTCTTATATATTACGTCTATAAGACTGCACCCAATTCTGCATGCTTTTAGAAATGTTTTTTTAATGTTGGAAAATAAACATCTATTAATTATACCTGTCGAGACCCACCTGTGGTTTTTTCCTAGCGCTTCCTCTTTTTATTGATATTTATAGCAGTTGTATTAATGCGCTGCTCATTATTACCAAGGGTGCTGTGTTACCAACCAACGTGCGACTCCATATAAATAGTGTTTTCTGATAAATTGCCGGTGCCTCCTCGGTATTGAAGTGTAAATTGTCTGTGTCTGGTTATTGGGATAAATGGTTGAAATGGCGGTTAAGGATAGTCATTGTTGTATCATAGTGCATTCCTGAGTATTGCCCCTACCACTAGAACCATTTCCTTGTTTGACGTTGATGTTGTAGACCATAGTGTTAGCATGGATGTTGTATGGGGTGCCCCTGTCAGCAGCTATTCTGGGACACTCTACGTCCTATGACTGGCTTGAATGTACTTTTCTGAGTAAATGCTGGTGCCCTCTTGATTATTGAAACCTTTTTCCTGGCATTACTGTCACAATGTTCCTATTTTTATACAAGGTTTTGTTCCTGGCTTATCATGTTCTCTGCTACACAGTGTGGAGGCAGTTAGTGTGTGGGCTGAGCTTAGTACTTAGGTCTCAGCAGTGAGTTAGTGAGGCACATAAGCTGCAATGTCCCATTTGTGTACATGGCTATACCCGGCTTCATGTATAGGAAGTTCCCCATTCAAAGAAAGTATTAATATCTATATGTAAATAACTGTTCAGCCCATAGGTATCCATCATTAATAGAGAAAATTGCTTTTGCAATTTGCATTTATTCATTTAATTCTATTTGTCAGTATTATATCTTTCTACAATCACAGACCCTCCAACTTGACCCATTCCATTAAGTACAATTAATCCGCTCCTGAGCTTCCAATTGTCACTCACCTGGTTTAAATAAATTAACTGATATTTAAAAAACGACTTGCTTCTGAAACAAAGGCGGTTACCATAGTAACTGACAGTTGGAAACTGAGGAGCAGAATATTTTGTACCAAATGGAATGGGTCATGTTGGAGGGTATGCAATCAGTCAGTCTAGGAGTAATGGATTCAGTTCATTCTACAGAGCAGACCTGGGCACTCTCTGGGTGTCATGAAACTACAAGTCCCAGCATGCTTTGTCAGGTATCAACTAGGCCTGTGCAGTAAAAGGATACTGGGACTTGTAGTTTAAAAAAACAAAAAACAAAAACACATGGCTTACCAGGCCTACTATACATCTTTGTAACAGTGGAGTTGGCCATTTTATATGACTATATCTTAAGTCTATGAACCTCCTAGGACGAATGACATCATTGGTGACCAGCCTTCTTTAGGTTCTCTCTGTGGAAATTCAGTAAAAAAAAAAAAAAGAAAAGAAAGGAACCCCTAATCCTTTGTGTAATGTTTTGATCACTTCTGTGAGTGCACACTTACTTACTAGTTAGTTTTGCTATTTTTAACATTTGCCTTTAACAATTTTATTCTGAGAACATTGTTTGAATAAAGTTTTTTTTGTTTATTTAAATTGGTTTATTATAGCTCCCATGATGTTCATTACAATGGCTCAGTTGTTTAAAGTGATGGGATTTATAATACACTGTGCTTATGACAGGGTTTACAACAGAGAATGAAGTGGAAGTTTAGAAGTGGCGGTATAAAAACATAGAAGATAATAGAAGTGAATGGAGATTTATAGTTTTTAGTTTACACCAGTAGGGGAAATGATGGTATGTGTACCACTGTATGCTTGTGAAAAGGTTTTTGTTCAGTGTCCAATGCCTGTAAAATAGTCACAGACTGATTAAAAAAATAAGATAACGATATTCCATCACGAACCACATGCTGATTCATTCATGCACATTACACACAATACCGAAGTACACACTTACACAATATTATTCCAAACAGTCGTTTAGATTGTCCATTGTGTATCCAGTGTGTTTTACCCTATTTGATAGTTTAGGATCTCTAGGTTCATAGAATGTCAATGTTGTTGTGCCTCAGTGTCTGATGTGTTAAGTGCAGAGTGCAGTGACCCAGGACACAACAGACTTCAGCTGGGTACACACTTGTCCAATCCTGTTCAGATCCAACTCCAGACAATCCTACTGTAGTCCAAGTTTGCAGATGTTACGCACTTGTCCAATTTTACAGCGCATCTCCTGCATCTGCTGAAAGGATCCTGACACCGTACAGACTGTTCCAATCTATGCCAGTCCGCCTGTCACTCACACACACAAAGGCAGTGCTGCATGACATCAGAATTAGGAGAATTGGATACACACATGTAAATTGTTCGGGTGATAGGATAGAAAGCTAGATTTTTTTTTTGGAAAGGGTTTAAAATCATTTGGCCCGATCCAGTGACCAGGATTGGATGTTTCGAGCGGTCATGTTAGTGTACATACTTATCCAATGTTGGGCTAACAAGTTGGTAAAGATTGGATTGCATGCAGACTGGATAATTGTGTACCATAAAATATTTTAATTGCCAATCAGTCTGCATACACACTACACACGATTTTCGTTTGAGCCTTTATTATCTAATCTATCTTTATCTAAAGCTATGATCTAATCTGTAAAATTAAAGTTTCTAAAAGATGGCATCAAACGATTTTGTGTATCTTGCAATGACCAGGAATGATCATTGCAGTGCAGAATACACGTTCCAAGCCCTCGTGTGTATGGGCCTTGAAGTTTAATGATACAGATCATCTAATTGCAGACAATCTGTTTGTACTTCCCAAAACTTTTTGTATTATACTTGAGAGATCGCCTCACTAGAATGTGGTCCGGTAGAAGAAGAAGGTGGCAGGAAAAGGATTGGCTACACATCTGCCACCTGCATATCATTACCCAGAAGTCTATTCTTCCTTAAGAGGAATGTGACCAAAAAGGACTCTTCCTAAAGCTGACCCCTCACTATATGATGTGGCTGATCACGCCATTGACTGCTTGTATGCCCTATTACTGTTCTGTGTAAGGCAAGGATCGATTTAATGGCTAAAACTTTCTTTCCTGCTAATCTGATTATTTGAGGCGCATTTTGTCCATGTTTTTAAAATTGATACTTGCCGTACACTGCGTGATAATTATAGTGTGCTGGCAGTACACTATACAATCTCACTGGGCGATTGCCGGGGACAAAAAATGGGGCTGGATTCATAATTCCATATGAAACCCAACTTCCGCAAGCTGCTAACGGAAGTCAGGTGTTCTTTGGCAGCGTGCATGCGTGCGCCAGGTGTTATTATATGGTTCTCCAGGCGTATGGAAAGAATTTCTGTGCACCTGGAGATCCATCCAACAGAGAGTCCACTCCCCACTGCCAGACTTCCGCGTGTATGTAAAACGCAGACCCTCCAACATGACCCATGCCATTAGGTACAACACACTCCGCACCTGAGCTTCCAACTGTCACTCACCTGGTGATGACTGAAGTGATATTTAAAAAACTATTTGCCCTTCAACAAAGGTGGTTACCATAGGAACTGACAGTTGGAAACTGAGAAGCGGAGTATTTTGTACCTAATGGAATGGATCATGTCTGGAGAGTATGAAAACGCTGCCCATTGCTGGCCCCATTATCGCATAGATGCTTTATTTATCTGAATGGGCGATCATTGGCGCAGTTTGTCAGATCGCCAGAGACTTCATGAAGTGCATGGCCTCCAGTTTAGATCTACCCCATGCCTTTTACGTCATATCGGACGTATCCCATCTGAGTACACGCAGGGCTCCTGACAGTAGCAGCAGGTGTCTGCTTGATTCATTCCATTGTTTGCTTTGTCTGCCCTCCTGTACTTCGGCACTTTCTGGCATTGTGGAGCGCACCCCATGGCCCTTTGTCTCTGTTCCTGCAGTGTGTTTGCAGAAGTTGATATCATTGAGCTCACATCGTTATGGGATGCAGACACAGAGCTGCTCTTTAATGGCCTCTTTCCTGAACACCTGCACTTGCTTTGGTAGATTTATAGTATGTGCTGAAGCCAGGTGCTCGCTCATTTAGGAGTCCTGCTGTTCCCTTGCTCCCTGCCGGGAGTTCTGGGGAATATTAGCAAATAGTCTTCCTGTTTGTCTCTGCTGTAATTTTCAGTGTCTGTCTCTGAAGCGTTTTGATGTTTCTAAACCTTATAATTATTTTACTTTGTATAAGGTATAAGTGATCTGAACTGGAGTAGATTTACTATCCTTCTAAAGATTTGATAGCCTCCTTCTGAGCATGTGGAAGACAGACAAGCAGAATGCTATAACTGCTTCTAATGTAAGGTTAAGTATAGGTGTTAGACATAGGATTGATGATTCAATGCTTGTATTACTAAGATGTACAGTTCCTGCCTGCTGAATGCTTTATGTAAATGAGTTATTTGACATTTCTTGGTGCCAGCTTTGTAAATGTCTTTTTGGGGACACTTGCAAGTAGTCTGAACAAATTAGCAATCCTTGTTTTGCATTAGTCCATAATGGAAGTATTAGTGTGTCATTTCTTTGGGCTGTTACCAATTTAACATGTTTCAGTCAGATGCTGTATGATCCTTAGATGTTTGTAAGGATACCCTTTTGTCTACCCCAAGCATGTTTATATTGCCCTACTGTATTAGCCTGTACTAGCTGTGTTGGGAGGCTATTGCACTAATCTACTCCTCTGAACCTACTTCCCTCCAGTGTCAGTGAGTGTCCTCGTGTTCTAAAGTAGGATACACAATAAACTATTTAGTGACAATCCAGAGTCTTGTTAAATCTTTAGTAACGATTCTAGCCCAGAACTGCTGAACGATGCCCCCATACACACTGATTCCTACATTCCTGTGGATCCATTCACAATCCGTTCAATTAAAATCTTTGCTGCAATGATATTCTCGTCCACGAGGTGGCGATATGCAGAAATAGGAATGGGAATTATTGCAGTGAATGCACCGTATTCACACTTAAGAGTGAGTTGGGGTGAACAGATCCGCCCCTAACCCACTCGTTCAGCCCCTAACCCACCTCCTGTTTTTAGGTACCTTATGGCACTTAAGAGTGCGATAGGGCTACCTTAGTTTCCTTCTTAAGAAGGAAACTACGCACGGACATTGCCTCTCCCTCGTCCCCCCCCCGCTCTCCCTGGCTAATCTAAATCCCTCCCACTTCTACCTAAACACACCCCAAGGTGGCATTAGCACGCCTCCTTCTAACTAAACTACTCTGTGTGTTCTTTAAACACTGCATGGAGGCAATCTACATAGCCAACTGGTACGTAGATTGCCTAAATGTACTATTGTGTATGTGCAGTAGTTACATTCTTAAAATTACTCACCTTAGAAGCCGGAGCTTCTTGGGTGTGAATCTGGGTCAATATAGTCACTGCGGGACCAGCCCTTACTATACTATTTGTATCCGTCCACCCTCACACAGAACACAAGTGCTTCCTCTCTGTGATACACCCCGCCCGGATATTAAACCAGGATGGAATTCTGGATCCAGAGAATCCAGGTCTGTCCTGGAATCGGAAAACGCCCTCTTGTAGGAAGTCTGGATCTTATTGCGTGCGCTCCAATGATCCATCGTTTCAAAGCACATCACATCCTTTGTTTTTTGATGGATGGATTTTTTAAATGTCCTGATTTTACTGATCAGCCATTTCACAATGTTACTCCAGGTGTGACGTGTGTACCCAGTCCCGACCCTCTGCCTAATGATTCTGCATTTACTTACTGGCCTTTTTGGGTGTGCATATTAAAAAAAAAAAAAAATATTTGGGCAGAGGGTTATGGGAGATGCAAATCACAGATCTTGCTGTTAAATTGTCAGTCTGTGCGCTTGCTGTGCGCTTGATCATGCACATCGGAACTTGAAATTGTGTGTAAAATCGTATTAATGTAGTGCATAGTGTGTAATTACATGTAGTGTATACCAAGCTCTACAGCAAAAATGAAATATATAATAAAGCTTCAGTGTTTGTTTGCGATAAGCAAAATCAGCCAGTGTTTTTCTGCGTGCAAAACAAACATCATCCATTTGCATCCCTCACATTGCAGCATGATCAACCAGGGGCTGATATGCACAGAATGCGGTTGCCAATCCGGTCCAGCATCTTGTATTATAGCTGAAACATTCACAACATAGAAAATTGGTATTGGGAACGGGGACCTATTCCCAATAGCAACAGGCTGTGGCAGACTGAGCTTAGGGTTAGGCCTAAAGATAGGGACAGTTAGGGTTAGACTTCCGTACGGGTGGGTTAGGCTTAAGAGGAAGGTTAGGGTTAGGTTGTGGGACATAGAGAGTTAGGGCTCAAGAAGGGGAAGGATAGGGTTAGGCTGCAGGAAACTGAGGGTTAGGAGCAGTACTTTTTTTTTTGTCATAGAACGCACAGGAACGGAGTTCCGGCACTTTTTTTCGACGGATTTTCCAAGTTTTAAAAGTTTCGGTGGCAAAATCATTAAAACGGTGCATGCGGCTGCTTGTGTTTCGAGTCCAATGCATGTGTACTTTGTCCGCGCTGGTTGTGATGGCACTGCTCGGCTTGCGATTGGTCGTGTGGTCATGCGTGAATTCATGTGAGTTCTGGCACCTTTTTTTCTTACAAAAAAGCACTTGTTAGGAGTGAGTTCTGTGCATAATGAGATCTGCCGCAAGCATGCGAGAATATTACTTGAAAGGAGGCTTACACGGCCTGTACACAGCGCTAAATGATTACTTGTCGGTGGTCAAATCGTTGTGACTGCGGTAGTTGCAGCATCGCCACTGCCAAACTCAAGAGCCACACAATGGTCTGTCGCAAAACAGATCATTGCACCAACAAACCACACTCTATTCTAAGAATCACAAATCACAGGAGTGTGCTGCCAGGTGTTATGTGATCTGGGTAGCTGTGAAAGTGCCAGTGTATGGTGCACTCCGGATTATACCATCTGCACTTTCCCCTTCTCCGGTTTGATGTCTGCGCCTCGCCTCCTCGAGCCGGGCTGAATCCTATGTGTATATATTCTACCCCTTTTTAAATATAAAAGCATCCAGAGTGTGTCTGAGAGTTCACACATCACAGAGCATTTGTTTTCCAGGAATATGAATTATTGATTTACAGCCTGAAAACGCGTCTTCATTTGCATGGCGACCTTGAATCTGTCTCGCCGTTGCCGATACTTCATATGAAATGTTTCTCTGGTATTAATTAGACACGTCTATGTCTGATTAGTTCAGCAGAGGAGAGAATAACAAGCTCAATGCTCTCGGGCATCTCCCGTTGAGTTAGGGACGTTTCCACAGGCCTAGCTGAGGAACTGTTCCATAAAATGTCTATTTTCAGGTGTGGAAAAGGTTTGAGGACTTTTGAAGTGAGCGTCCTCCTCCTCCTCCCCCTTCTTCATCGTCTGAAAATAGCTGCTTGTAAAACTTTTAGGAGCCTCATTAAAGGTAATTGTGTATTCACCCGTGGGTTTTAGGCTCCAATGCTGTCTGTTCTTGTGTTTTACCAGCCCAGAGGAGTTCTGTAAAACACGTTCCCGATCTTGCAGAAGCAGCTCGACTTCTTGTCCTGGGGATGCTCGACAGATTTGTGCTGGTCCTCTGGGGGGTAAAGAGCTTTCTTTTCCAAGCCTTGGCGCTCTGCCCTTGCTGCATGCCCACGTCCAATGTGCTTGGGTTCTTTGCTTTCTAAGATTCTAGGCTTTTATAGCCAACGATGGGTGAATACCGCAGTTCGAAAGTTAACTGAAGTCAAAAAAGACCCAATTACCGTATTTCCCCATGTATAAGACGCACCGTTTTTAGACAAAAAATGGGTCTAAAGTCGGGTGCGTCTTATACAGGGGATGCAACATTGAACTTACCTTTGCTGTCCCTCCGGCGGTGTCAGGCTCTCTCCCCAGCAGCTGTGCCTCTGGCTCTCTCCCTCGTGTTGCACGCTGCGTGACCTAGGGTCACCTCAACGTCATTGTACAGTGCGCACCGCGAGTGAGACAGCCGGAGTCACAGCTGCGGGGGAGAGAGCCTGACGCCACCAGAGGGACAGCAAAGGTAAGTTCAATGTTACATCCCCTGATCCCCTGTATAAGATGCACCCGAAGTAAGTAAAGCTAAAAATAATATTTAAAAAATCCATTAAAAATTATTACTTTTTAAATTTAGGCTCCAGAAACGGGTGCGTCTTATACAAGGGAGCGTCTTATACATGGGGAAATATTGTACTTAAATTTTCCGAATCCAGACCTAAATATGCACAGCGGACCGCGTCCAAACCCGCTCGCGTTTTCTGTACATGAACTCCCCTGTCACTCCCCTCTCTTGTGTGTAACGTGTGACTTACGATGCCTTAAGTCACACGTGCAGATCAGTGGTGTGTCCGCTCATAAGTGGGTGATCACACCCACACAGTAACATTTAAATGCTTCCCGACGCCGCCCACCTTGGCCTATGTGGAGGGGAAGCACAGCCCCTTTCTGCTTAAACGCTATTGTACGGATCCGTAGGATGGAAATTGTTAGTAAATCTAACGTAACATCTGACACTTCCACCCTTTTTATGCATAAGTGGGCTCGCGGTATTAACTGCAGACCCAGTGTCTGTAAGCCCTTGCAGTGGAGGGTTACTTGCGTTAAGCCCAATCCTATAATACGGTTGTGCATCCCCGTCGCACACACTGAGCTTCCCTGCCCAGAATCCTGCCTTACATTTTATGCACACGTCCCTGTGCGTAAGGGACTTGTGAGTAATGGAGGAGCATGCTGAAGGGCAATTTAAAGTTAAAGTTTATTCCAGTAGTTAATAGTTAATTCCAATGTGTAACCGCCCTGTTCGTACAGGCGCAGAACTTGTGCATGAAGTACTTAGACATTCTGAATACGTAATTACCGTGTCCTACGCAATCCTGGATCCAGTTATTCTTAAAATTCAGCTATTAAATATAAGGTCTGCGTGAATAAGGGAAAGCTTGCCACATAATGCATCAGCTGACTGTGGTTGCCATGGTAGCTGTGCAACATTTTAGACTATCCGCCATTATTAGCCACTAAAGGATGATATGTATATAAAAAAAAAAAAGAAATTAAACGTTATATAAATATTTTCAATTCTTATTTATTTAATATAGCGGGGATAATTTTAATGATAAAAATATATATTATAATAATTATATGCTAGTTAGCAGTCTACACAGCCAGTATTCTGCATTTGAACAGAAGTGTAACCTTGTGTCCTCTGAGTAAGACCTTGTGGAAGCCCAGATAGATTACTAGTATTCCCCTGTTCCTCCTTGTAATAAAGCACAAGTAAATGTTACATACTTTGTATTTTCTGCTGCCTGTTTAACTTCAGTTTGGGTTGCCAATGGATAATGCAGCTCACTCTGTCAGAATGCAGCACAGACGTTGCTATCCCTCTATTGTAGGTAAGTGCTTAAGATGCTGTGTTTCTGTAAACAGAGAAGAGTGTAACTCGTCGTGGCCATTGGTACACAGGTGTGAAAATATGCTGTTCAGAGGCTCTTTTCAGGACAGACATAATGCTGTTTTACTTTTTCGCTAGATTATAAATGAACTGATCTTTTTAAATATAATAAATGGAACGGAAAGGTGATAAGCACAGTAACAGAGTCCATTTACTTCCCTAAATGTACAAGCTATTTCCGACACAACAGTAAGAGCTGCAGGATTGTCTGAGGAAGTTCTATACTACAGATAAATACCCAACATGATGTGTGCTCACCTCAGTAACAAAATAAGGCACAATCCATACGTGGTTCTCAACTGTTTTTGAGGGGCAAAACCAGTCTCTTAATGTGGAGTTGGGTCAATGTATCTGTTTGTCTCATATCTATCTGTCTATCTTGTATCCATCTGTCTGTCTAGAAACACGTTTTAATTTACACTCCTTTTTATTTTTAATTTTTTTTACATGTGTTTGCAATGATTTTGAGGGACATTTTCTACATACGCCATTCATCCCCCAAGATAGTTTATTGTAAATATGGCCTCTGTCATCTGGGATCACATCTGGTTAAAAATCAAGTATTGCTGCTTCTTACTTTGTCTTCCATAGTTGCCCCATGTACCAGCAGACGTTGATCATTGCATGAAGTAGCAATGGTAATAGAAAGAGCCTTGTGCTCTCACAGGTGGTCCAAAAATCAGATTTCCCCATTTTCACTGTCGCTTCACCCAAAACAAGTCTCTGTTCCTCCCTTCCCCAGAAGCACCAGTACCCCCTCGCCCATGTCATGTTTACCCCCAGCTATCCTAGAAGAATAAAAGACGCTGGAGAATCATGGTAAAGGTGTGTGTGACACTGAGGCCCATCCCCATCAATTTCTCACCGGCCCGTCCTTTCTCCATCCCCTGGGAACCTCTCTCCACGTTATGAATGGAGTAAGCTCGGACTTGTTAAGAGGCTCTTTCCTGTTTCATATGTGCTGGTGAAATTTTGTAACCTGGATTGCAGCAGCTGTGAAATCATTTTTCATTTTGTCATCATCAGGAAAAAAACCCCATCCTCTAAGTAAGTGTTGCAGCCCAGACGATCAGTGATTTAGTGTGGAGAGTAATGGTGCAGGAGATCATAGTGTTCTGTGGAGTTGTTTTTCTCATTTTCTGACATTTCAGGTTTGTAGATAATCCACATCTGGCTCTTTCTGGCTCAAAACGTGGAGGAGAGTTTGGTTCTGACTATGAGTGTGTATCACATAATCCATAGTGCTGTGGACGCTTTCATAGTGTAATAAATCACATAGGAGGGTGTTGTAGGAAGATCCGATACTGACACTCAGGAAAGAAGCCAGATGACCTCAACCTTAAATAGGGGAGATAAAAGAATAGGGCTTGAGGGGAATGATGGATGCTTCCTATGGACATAACACTTTTTCCCTTTCTCCTCCCTCTGTGTTTTGCTAATGTCACCCAAAAGCAGATCCGGTATCTTGTTCAAACTCCTGACTGATTAAGCTGAGTTCCACGCTGGCTGTTTTAAAAGATCAGACCAATTAGAACAATTATACTCAGGAGCTAAAGTCCTGATTCGCCTCACATCGCTCTTGTGTATATTGAGTAAATTAGCGTTTGTGGCCTAAACTTCTTTTTTTTGTAATTGGCCTTTTGGGGCTTGTAATTGGCCAATTCAGCTTGAACTTCATGACAATGAACCGTATTCAGAGATGCGTTGCCGTAGAGATCCGAACTCCGTCCACAGTCGCAGTTGAGTACTGTTAGTGGATCGCCTGTAATCTTAATGTCCAAATGTACCAGGGGAGTATGTATGGACTACTGTACCTTACCTTAAATGTTATGCACCGGCCCCATGGAAAATGGAGTGTAGGTCACTGCTGAGGACGGCCCTTCCGAAAAAGTTGCGAACGGGCTGGAAAATCGATTGTTTCTGCCTTGCAGATGAGAAGTAATCGATCCACTGAAGAAAGAAGATGGAGCTGCGAATGGTGAGTATAAATATAACCCCAACCCTTGCCCTAATTCTTACTCCAGTTGCAATCTCCGGTTAGAAAGTATGGATTCCGAAAAAGGGATATTCGAAAGTTACTTTTTGAATGTCCCTTTTTCCGAAGCTTACACTTTTAGCATACTCACCCATTCTCTTTCGGAAACAACAGATCCTCCCCTGCTGCTCGCCGGACCGAGGGGACAGGTGAGTAAAGTCTTTCTGTGGGGTTAGGGTCAGGCTACAGGGGTGGGAGGGTTAGGGTTAGGCTGCGGGAGATGGTGGGTTAGGGCCAGGCAAGTTAGGGAGGGTTAGGGGAAATAGTGGGGGACTTTTGTACACTTTTCGGAGCACTGAAACCTTGGTGTTCCATGGATCGATTGCAATGCCTCCTTGAGGCATACGCAATCGAAATCCCAGCCAGTTCGCAACTGGCTGTGGAGGAATGGCCGATTCGAAAATCGGCCATTCGGGCCGGTGCCCCACACCCTTCTTACTCTAACCCTCTCTTTCCATTGCCCTAAATCTTACCCTAACTCTCCCCTTCCATGACCCTCCCCTTCCATTACTTTAACTCTCTCCTTCCTACTCTAACCTTTCCATTACCATAACCCTACCCTTACATTACCCTAAGACTCCCCTGTAATACTCACCTGTCTGGCGGGTCTGTGGCGATGCGCAGGCAGCAGCGGTTTCCATACTTTCCCATTCACTAATAAAATCTTTTAGTTAGTGCTATTTTTTTTTAAACGAATTATCGGTTGTCTCTGTTTCGGAAAATGCATTTTTTCAGCTCTGACTGCAACCCTGGAAAATGGGGCCCGCGCGTAACTGAGAATCATACACAAGGGCTTAGCCAAACCCTTACTATACAGTTTGTGTTCGTCCCCCTTCCCACCATGCATACACACTGTACATGTGACAGATCGTCCCACCGGCTTCCAATCCTGTAGCTGGTGCAGTAGTGAAAGGTAGATGTTTTCCACATACAGAAAACACATGTATCTCGCAGTTCTGGATCCGGTTCAATATGTATAAAGTAAAATGGGGGTGAAGTTGCTGCTCCGATTGGCCGATTTTCTATATTGATACAGCTGAATTGCGGCTTATGCCGGGCACTATAGCTTATTTAGAGTAAGCACCCGCTCCAAATCGGTCTATTGTGGGCTGTGGGACATGGAGGGTTAAGGTTACGCTGGTAGAATAGGGTAATAGAACGGGAGGGTTAGGGATAGGAATAGCATAGGTCTAGGGGAAATGGAGCAATTGTAACCTGAGTAGTGTCCACGCGTCTGAATTCAGGCCACAAAGAAATCCCTGCCGTTGCGTCAGGTTTGCTGAAAAAGGATATGCCGCTAACTGGTACATCGTGCTGCCAATCCAAGCCAAAAATAATGTTCATGCATTTTTGATAAAAGACTAGCAAAAAAAAAAATTTTCATTTTTGTATTTGTGAAAATAGGATCTGTCTGTTATATGTATTATATAGATTTAGTACTAAGCTCTGTTGTAAACGTGTGAGTATGGTGGTTCGTGTTGAACCAGCACCCTGCGGTATATGCCTCTCCTACCTACTAAAGCTCATGTGTATATCTAGCTGGTATCACGTAACTGAGCCCTGAGTATATTGTGTGGTTGAAATTGAAACAATCAAGTTGATCACTTTACTAATTTTCCTTTTTTTTGTCCAGATCTTATCCACCGTTCTGTGCCTGGAATCAATGGATGTGTAAGTATAAACTAGATCTTCCCTTTGTTTGTGACCCGTTACTCTGCAGCTTCACTTACGAAACTTCTCTATAACCTCAATACGTTCCTGTGGGCAACGTCCAACCCGTCCATTATGATTGGAATTTATAATCTTATAATAGGGCCTAGTCTTTAATGCACACTCCAGTATATTCTGTTGGTGCAGTATCTGAGAAATGCGTTAACTCATTGGTGAAATGCGTGCAGCATTTTGTTCCCTAAATGTGAGAATAAGTCTCAGTTGTTCACCTAAATATAAAATATAGTCATTTTTTTAGTGTTGGCAATTAAAACTGAATAATGGTCATATAGGTTTTTATATTATATGTTTACTTACCATGACTATATTTAATTTGTATAGTTGTATATTTCATTTGTGTGAACATTTCACAGTTATGTTATCCTATTTTGTATTCTAAAAGTGCTTCCCAAACTTTCTCAAGTTAGGACACCCTTGGGGTTTACTTGTTTTCAGGACACCTCTGAAGCCAAAACAAATTCTGAGCCATCCTAATTTTTAAGTAAAAGGCTCATTATCTCTCATTGCAGCTTCTCTGTGGGTCCAGTGCTTGTCAGCACATGGAGGTTGCAGGGAGAGTAGCTGTGCTTTACTGACAGCATAGCACAGCCTCTCTTCCTGTAGCTACTGAGCGCTGGCTGGACCTTGCAGAGAGAGGCTGTGCTATGCTGTGTCCAACCCCCACTCTCTTTCATGCACCCTTGTGTTTCTTCAAGCCTGTTCTCTTTGTCCCTGTGTGTCTTCAGCCCCCACTCTCTCTCTTCCCCTGTGTCTCTCTAACCTCACTCTTTTCATTCCAACCTCCCTTCCCTGTTTCTTCACGAACCTTTTTTTTTACCTTGTGTCTTGCCTCTCCTTGTGGCTCACAGGAGATGTGGGGATAGGCGCTTTGGATTAGCTTTAGACTCGTGGCACCCCTGTGAATGCATCTGGGTGCCACGATACACACACTTTGGGAACCACTGTATTACAATATATATATGTAACAGTATTTTGTTAAAAATGTTGTTTTGTGTTGTTCATAGGGAATAGACAAGCATAATCTTACAGATAGGTGATTTAGAAAGGGAACGTGACATCAATAGAAGGGACTTTAAAACACCATCAGAGTTCAACAAAACAAACAGAAAAATAACCATGTTTGTCATGAATTCGTGCAAATTCCTGTACTGTGCATCTGTTTTTCTTCATTACGGTGAAAGTCCTCATCTAGGAAACAACGAGATGTGTTATTATAGGGTGTATAGAAAAATACACAGTGCAATTTTATTCATGTTCTTTACAATACAGCGCTGCCTACGCCTTTTCTTTTATGTGTAAATAATCTTAAATTCATGTTGGTTTTTATCCAGCTGATAAATTGTTTTCCTTTGTGCTGAATTTTCCAGTTTTTTTTTCTTTTGTTTACAAGTATAAAATATGATTTTATGTCTTAATATTATGGTTTGAATGGTGTTTACATCTTCTGATGAAATTCCTGGAATAAGCAAGAATTTTGTTTTGTGATCTGAAACGTCTTTGTACTCCTATGTAGGAGTGGGGATGAATTACTTGATCTTCGCTCTCATGTAATGTAACTTCATTATGTTGTGTTCCTGTGTTAATTGCAGGGAGTCATGGGTAATGTCATGTGGGGTGGACGGTAATGGAAATATTCTGGCACTTGGCAGTGGGTAGGAAGAAATCAGTGATTCACTTTGATTTAACAACTGTTTCTTGGGCATGTAATTATTAAGATCCCCCCCCCCCACTCCTTCTTTAAAAATAATTTGACTTCTGTGTAAGTCCAAAACTAGCAAAATCACCTTTTGGATTTCTTATTGTGCAGATTAAGAGCATTTGGATTTTTATAGCAGCCCACCGGATCCAGGATTCCGCGTCCGTGCTTTACATTTGTACAGTACAGGCGTCCAGCTGGTTCCTTATGACCCAGGCTTCTGTGCTGCAGGATGGGACAACCTACCATGTGTAATGTGTGTATGTATGGTGGGTAGGTGAGGTTTGCTAATTGTTCTGCTAAATTAAGCCCCTACGTGCGAACCTTCATTACACACAGGCCCCATTTACCAATGGGCTGCTGTCTAGCATTTAAGGTAGGGACCAGGGGATGGAAATCCCTTATACTGGAGTGGAGCGTTCTTAGGATTGCACAGAGATCAACATTATCTGCTGTTGCCACAGGTGTAGTTGCAATCTAAGCTGCAGCGGGCTTCTGGTATTAGATCATAGTGTTTAAGCCAGGAATGTCAAACTCCAAACCCCATTTAGGCCAAACAATCAAAGTTTAAGAATGTGCAAGAAAAAAAAGTCTCATGTGCAATTTTTCTCCAGCTCCCAGTAATTCCCGAATCATAGGTCTCCAATTCCCAGTACTTCCATTCTTCTGTCTCCAGCCTCCCCAGGATTTGCCATCATGTGTCTCCAGCCTCCCCAGTATTCCTCATCATGTGTCTCCAGCCTCCCCAGTATTCCTCATCATGTGTCTCCAGCCTCACCAGTACTCCCAATTATGGACTGTCTTCACGCTTAAGAGGGAGTTAGGTGCAGACATATCCACACCTAACTCGCCCATCCTTCCCCTAATCTGCCCCAAGTTTTTAGCTATCTTATGGCATTTAAGAGCACCATAGGGCTATCTTATCTTACTGTGCGTAGTTTCCTTCTTAAGAAGGAAGCTATGCGTGGACATTGCCTCTCTCCACCACTTTAACCTAAACACTCCCCGATGCGGCATTAGTACGCCTCCTTCTGACTACACTACTCCATGTGGTCTTTAAAGATCGCAATGAGGCAATCTACATACCTAACTGGTTTGTAGATTGCGTAAATGACCTAAAACACATATGTAGTAGGTAGCCGAAGCCTTTTGGATGTGAATACGGTTCTTTGTTTTTCCAGCTCCCAGTATCTCCTATCATTTGTCTCCAGCCTCCCAGTATTTCCAATCATGATTTTCCAACCTCCCAGTATTCCATATTATGTGTCTCCAGCCTCCCAGTATTCCATATCATGTGTCTCCAGCCTCCCAGTATTCCATATCATGTGTCTCCAGCCTCCCAGTATTCCATATCATGTGTCTCCAGCCTCCCAGTATTCCCAAGCTTCCATTATTCCCCATCATGTCTCTTCAGCACCCAGTATTCCCAAGCTTCCATTATTCCCCATCATGTCTCTTCAGCTCCCAGTAATTCCCCGTCATGTGTGTCCAGCATCTACAGTATTCTCTATAATGTGTCTCCAACTCCCAGTAACTCCCCATTCATATATCTTCAGCCTTCCCAGTATATACTTTACGTAAAATGCTTTTGGGCCACAAGTTTGAGACATCTGTTTTATAACTAATGTCCTTTACCGTATAGGTCACTGGAAAACCCAGACTTGTATAAATAGAATTGTGTCAATCTCCTCCGGTCTGATAATACATATTTCTGCTGTGTAGTCACTATGGATGACAAGTATCTCTACGGGATTAATCCTTTTATATGTGTAATACCCGTCCTGTTCTGACATTGCTGTTCTTGCTGGAACAGTTTTGTCCTATTTTAAATCAATTGTTCTCTTTACCGCTCTACAGCGTGTTGCTAAATGAAACTAAAACATCTATAAAAATAAAAGGACAATTATACCCAAAATAAATGCGTTTTACTAAAACTTTCCCACAATGCAATTCATCCATTTGTCCTCTATTTCCTTATGGGGTAAGAATTTTTTTTCGTATGCACCGATATATTGGCAGCAATCGCGATTCATTGAATCGTTCTTTAATGGAAGATAAATCTAGGAGGAAATTGGACAACACCACAGCCATTGGGAAGGAAAAATTGGTATTTCCCATAGAAAACAATAGCTATTTGAACCATGTTCAAAATTGCGCACTGCCAGAACAAATCCAATTTTAACGCTTGGTTAATGCAGAGATAACATAACTGCCAATGCTCGGCTCGAGGCAACCAATTGATGACGTTTTAAATATATCTTATTTCAACACCTTTTCTGTTTCACAGTTACAGCCTGTATGACTATATAGAACACTGAAGGCTGTGGAAACCGTTTGCTTCAATTATCTTAAAGAAAATTGTGATTTATTTCTGTATAGGAAAGTTATACATTGTGCTGCAGAAAGTCTCTTACTGATTTCCACTCTCATATTTGACTGATTGAACAATATTAAACCATCCTGAACACTTTCTCTTTCCATACTAATATTGGGGTAGATCAAGAACTACGTCCGTCTTCCATAGACGGATGTAATTCAATGAACAATAGCTACTGTGCATGCGTAGTAGCTATTGTACGTAATCTGCGTATCGTTTCGATACGTAGATTGCGTATATGCAGCCTTTTAGACCCCATATATGTAATCTACGTATCGCAACGATACGCAGATTACATACAATAGCTACTACGCATGCGCAGTAGCTATTGTTCATTGAATTACATCAGTCTATGGAAGACGAACGTAGTTCTGGATCCAACCCATTATTATTAGGGCTCCTTGAGGTCATATTAGAGTTGCTATTTAGACCCTAAGTTACAGTACTAGACATAATTATAAAAATAGACATAAGGGTTTCTTCAATCACTATGGCCTGGAATCAGACTACCAGACGTATAGCATATACGTCCATAGTTTACCTTTTTGCTACTGCACATGCGTAGTAAATTTTTTACGTAATCTATGTATCTTTAGGATGCGTTTGTTGGTTTGTACTCACCTTGCTTCGAATTTACCAATCCTAGTTGATGTTGTTGTAACATCCATGGCTTCCTGTCCACCTCCAAGAACCACCTGCAAAATACATCTTTTTAGATGAGCAAATAGCTTGCTTACACCTTTAATAAAAATATATAATAAGTAGATAAATTCTTACATGGTCATAGACGGGAGAAACTGCTGCGGAGTTAACTGGTCTTTCTGTACGAAATGTTTTCAGGTGTTCCAGTGATGTGCTGTCAAACAGCTGCAAACAAAACAGATTACCTTCTTAACAAAACATAATAGCATATTAGAGATGCATCTGCATAACTATGCACCCAGAAAGCACTGCTAATTTAATGTAATTCAAACAACATTTATGATCATTTGTAAACATTGCTAGAAGGGAAAAGCCATAGAAACAAAACAAAATTCCTCTTTACAGGACACCTTAAAACTGGAAACATGCAGTGTTTCTCATGTCCTGCGCATGTGCAGTTTTTCTCATGTCCTGCGCATGTGCAGTTTTTCTCATGTCCTGCGCATGTGCAGTTTTTCTCATGTCCTGCGCATGTGCAGTTTTTCTCATGTCCTGCGCATGTGCAGTTTTTCTCATGTCCTGCGCATGTGCAGTTTTTCTCATGTCCTGCGCATGTGCAGTTTTTCTCATGTCCTGCGCATGTGCAGTTTTTCTCATGTCCTGCGCATGTGCAGTGTTTCTCATGTCCTGAGCATGTGCAGTGTTTCTCATGTCCTGCGCATGTGCAGTGTTTCTCATGTCCTGCGCATGTGCCGTGTTTCTCATGTCCTGCGCATGTGCAGCGTTTCTTATGTTGGCACTGAAATTTTGCTAAGTCCAGATTGCGAGCTACTGCACATGTGCAGTACTTCATTCATGCATCTCATGAATGTGAAGTACTGCGTGAACCCGGCGGCTCATCGCGGGACCTCACAGGGGGGGTGAGTATTTGTAAATCCTGTCAACGAAGCTGCCAGGCTTGCTGCGACAAGGCCCTCTTACTCACTCAGTCTGTCTGTTACCATCCAGTGTGATTTGATATTGATTGTTAAGCACTGTGTAATCTGATGGTGCTGTATAAAAACCTGTTTATAAATTGATATATAATAAATAATAATTAAGCCATTCAGTACCTATAATAAATTGGGTCTGTCCGTTTGATCTATAGATAACTTTATATACATTCATGGCTTAGTACTTGTTCTGGTGTCCCTGCTGATCACCAGATTGATATTTGTTCTTTTAGACATTGATTTATTTTGTAGCCTGTGAGTTTTTTTTATTAATTCCATGTAAATAAGGTTCTTTATATTTATTGAAAGTCTACTTGTTAAATGTACTGACCGTATAAATGGGGGTCAGCAGTTTGATCGTGGCGAGTATGGTCAGTATGGAGATTAGACTGTAAGCTTGGTTGGACAGGAAAACTGGTTGTGTAAATCGTCAATCTTTATAAATAATACAATATATATTAGCTGCAAGCACAAATCTGCAGCCTTTCCCTCTTCAGCCAGGGTTATCAGTCCCTGGTAGTCCCTGGGAGAAGGAGAGTTGTGTGGTGCAGATATTGGGACCTGCAGATATTGGGACCTGCTGAGAGTATAGGGCCAGCCTTAGTCTTGGGCCATACACTAGACCAGACCTGGCCAACCTGTGTATCTCCAGATGTTGTGAAACATTATATCCTAGCATGCTTTACCTACATGGGCATGATACCAGACAAAGGTCGGCTGATGCCGGGAAAAGCATGCTGGGACTCGTAGATTCAGGACCTCTGGAGAGCCACGGGTTGGCCAGGCCTGCACTATGGTGATTGTTGGTCTGATCTCCTAATAATTAGATGATCAAATGAATAATCGCTGTTGTGAGTGTAGACAAGCAGCCAGATCCAGACCTAGGTACGCCAGCGAAGTTACACTGGTTGCTAGTGTAGTTTCGTCTGTTTGTACTTTCTGCACATGCGCACGGCAAATCTTACGACATGTAGCTCTGGGCGGCTGTGACAATGCGGTAACTACGTATGAAGGGGCATGCCAACAATCGCTAGCCGTAACTACACACTGGAGGCGGGTGGAGGCTGGGTTAGGCATTTATGTCCGTCAGGACGCTAGATACATGCGCAGTGACGCTTGGAAGAGTTAAGGTAGTCGTAAATCAGCAAAAGTACATCCGTGCGATGGGAGTGACCAGGTACTTACCATAGCGTAAATACGCTACGCGATCGAACGTAACCTGAAGTTAGGTCTTGATCTAACCCAAGATGTTTTTTCCAAACTGCCGTAGGACGATTTAGTTCGATAATTTTATCTTTTGTTCTTCGTCATGTCTAAGCTACTGATATCATGTCGTGTGCGGCATTTTCATATTATTGAGTGTTTAAATGGGCATTAATAGATCATCTGTAATTCATTGTATGTGTGACATCTGACAGAGGAAAGAGAAAAAATGTTTCCTTCCGCTGTCCACTGCTCTGCTTTCAATATGAGGGGACCAGAAGGAAATGATTAATGTCCGTGTAACCCTAGTTTAATGCTGTGGTCCTATAAGCACAAGTCCATAGACCTGCACACTTTCCCTATCACCGGACATTACTGAAGGGCATACGAAGCAGAACACAGTACTAGAACATGTAGATGATGCCCAATGTTGGCTTTGGTAAGGAGGATGGAGCCAGAGTTGGTTATCCAGCATGTAAACATTCCCGTTTCCTTATCCCTGTAATGATGCTTTATCCTTTAAAACATCTCTCTCTAGGGGAGAATTTATTTATTAACATTTTTTTATATTACATAGCATTATAAAAATAAGACTGGGTAGTAGCAAACAGGGTGAGTAATGCGGAGTACACGCTGAGGTTTTAAAAAAAAGGATACGGTCGAGCATCAGACACTTGCCATTACGATAGATGCTTGCTCAGCGCCACTGATTAACCGTGATGGCCGCTCAACGTTTCTTCACTCTATGGTGTCACCTGCTCAACACTTCCAGACTAAACGTCATGAAAGGATGAGTATTATAGTTCATCATGGGTTTAGGGTTAGACTGTGATTGGGTTTAGGGTTATGGTTAGGCTGTGCTTAGGATATTGTTAACCTGTGGTTAGGTTGGGGTTAGGGTTGGGCTGCAGTTGGTTTTAGAGTTGGGCAACACTTGGGGTTAGGGTTGGCCTACGTTTGGGGTTATGGTTGGCCTACGGTTGGGGTTTGGGTTGGCCTGCCATAATTATTATAAGTGTAGGACTTTTTGTGTAGGCAGCACTAAGGTCTGTTGAGTTTATTTGTATCACCATTCGTGCATTGTTCATGCATTGTTGGACTAATGTTGTTGAGCATATGAATGTTGATAAAATTGACATTATAACTCGCATACCACACCCTGTTCTAACAATTAGCATTCCACTGACATGATAAATATGTCATGATATTGTGTAAGGGTGCACTTTGCTATAGTTCTTGATTGTTGAAAAGTACAAAACATTGTTTGATCACGTCTTGTAAACTTTCAATTTTTAATGGTCCAGCTATGTCCATGGACCTGATATAGATATCTGTACCGTTTCCACACACACACGAGAGTCTGTAAGTCCGCATGTGAAAGGTGGAGTGAAGTTACGTGTCCAGAACCCGACTTTAAATTTTCTGCATGGATCTGGAAGGGGCTACTGCCGCCCATTCTTTTTAATCTGTACGCCTATCCCCACCCTCCTTGCGGCTGGAGCTACTAGCGTCCCTAAATTCCGTACCATAGGAGATCTTTAGCGCCTGGCTTGCGGAAGTTAGGTGTTGCTACTATTTAAGGATCAGGCGGAGTATCCGCCAAACTGGGGCAGAGAAACAAAACCCTCACTCATCCCACAGTGTGGACGCGTGGATCGGCTTGCTAGTCGGTTGTGCAGTGAATCTTTGAAAACATAGTGTATCGTCGGTAAAATCTCCATGTGTATCCAGCTTATGAGGACCCTGCTCGCAAAGCTGCACGCTTGCCATTATTTCTCATAACCTGTGACCGATGCAGGGCCGCTCGTGTCCGCTGCGTAGCTTCCGAAATGCATGAACTGCAGCTGAAGGAGCACATAAATTGTTAAATGTAATGAGAAGTGGAAAAGCGAACACAGGAGGAACTGAAATACCCACAGAACTAACAAACACAAAAATAGGACATTTTCTTCTTTAGTGATAATACAGAACGTTCTGTTGCTAGGTGACCAGCGCATTGGATAATACACACATTCAGGGAAGCTACACAGAGTAGATCAACCGATTATTAAAAGCTTCTTCTCCTGCTGTTGGTGTGCTTTGGAATATAATTAGTAAATTACAGACCATCTATCTCCACGCACAACGTGTTCTTCTTTTAACCATCTACCTGCTACACAAATATTATGATTAAAAGAGAGTCGTTATGATGGGAATTTCTCTCCATCCTTGTATCGAATGGATACCCTCCTGCTTCCTGATATATCTGTGTTGCCACCAGGTGGCGCAGTTCTCTCTGTATGGGGCAGTGCTATCATTTTCTATGGCTGGCGAGTGACTTTTTTTTTTTGCATAGAATAATTAATAGCTAAATATATACATAGATTTACCAATTTATTGAGTTATGGTATTTTTTTACTCTCTATACATTCGTAGAAAAAGCTAACCAGCATCCAATCTGTCCAGTTGTTTATTCAAAACTATACTGACTATAGACCCTATTTGACCCTCCACTTATATATATCCCATGTATGTTTAAACTGTTCTACTGGTTTAACCTCAGCCACCTCGGATGGGAGGTTATTCCACTTATCTATCAGCCTTTCAGTGTACTGATTTTTCTACACTTTCCTCTGAAATTACCATTCTTCAGTCTGTGCCCATGTTGGCATACTTACCCATTCATTAATAAAATCTTCTAATTAGCGCTATTTTCTAAATAGGGACCACAGGAAATTCGCTTTCTGCTGTCTCTATTTCGGAAACAGCGTTTCGAGATGCCGACTGCATCCTGTTTCTGTACGTTCAGCGTAACACCTGCTGTGAACACGCTATATTGGCACACTGGGTGATTATGCCGCTGTCCTTATTAATTCTGCATCCGGCCCATAGATAATGGTGTAGGTCCTCTTTATGCAATTATCTACATAACACAGATATGTTGCTGTCTGATCCTGAGTCCTAGGTGACCTATTTGACTAGCTAGATACTGACCAGTAATGGTAGCGTTATTTGTTAGTAATGTATGCTCCATTCTACAAGTATTAAAATCTGCCAGTGCTTAAAAAGCATAGAAATCACTGCAGGAAAAATAGACATTTTACAATATAGTTTTTTGCAATTAGTAATGTGTGAGTATGAAGCTATGGTGTGTTTGACTGTTCTATCTCAAGGGTGTAACACAATCCCTGTTGTGCAAATGAAAATCCTGGTGTTAGGGGACGTGATGACGGATCATCCCCTCATAACTCTGCTTTTCTAAAAATGCCCAGAGGTCTGGTATCCCCAGACCACCTCCTCCACCGGATGCCTCAGCTGCTGATCCTTACCCTGCGTCTCTCTCTCTTTCTCTCTCTCTTTCTCTCTCTCTCTTTCTCTCTCTCTCTCTATATATGATCCAACATTGGGACTTTCATTGTTAGATATGGACCACCATAAGCAGAAACTCTCTCTCTCTTTCTCTCTCTCTCTTTCTTTCTATCTCTTTTTCTATCTCTTTTTCTATCTCTTTCTCTATCTCTATCTCTCTCTTTCTAGTGTAGCTGTTGTATGATGTATGTGTGTTATTTATATATTAACATGTGCCCAATCCTCCCTGGGAATCAGGGTAAAAATGGTGCAAGTGTACCGCTCGGCTAAACCATTTTTCAAAGAAAGGGGTGTTAATTAATTTATAATCTTGTGCATGCAGGGAAAATGCATTACTTTTACACATAGATCTCACATACTGAAAAGCTTTATGTTTATTCCATAAAACAGAGTTGAACTAAGAAACTTTACCTCTTTATTCTAATTCTGGTTTCACAATGTAAATTTGCCTCCCCTTGCAATTTATCGCTCAGGTCTACACTTCTGCCTAAAAAAAAAGCCTAAGAGCATCTCTGAATCAGCCCTTTTGTTCGGGAGATTTGATGGTTGCATTGAATACATTTTTGAGCAGGTTTGGATGTTATGAGAAGTTGTGCGAGTGTATACACTTATCAGGGGCATTTTAAGAAGTGAAGGGGGCCCTTGTGCATGATTTGTACATGCCCCCCCTCGCCCTGAGACAGGACTGTCCCGATTGGCAGACCTCAAAAGAGGAGGGACCTAAATGCGCTTTAAGTCCCACCTCTTTTTCAGCCTGTGAATTGGGACAGTCCCACCGCAGGGGAAGGGGGGCTCATTCAGCATCTATTTCTTCCCTCCGGAAGATCTTAGAGGGAAGAAATTGATGCCAAGTGGACCCCCTTCCCCTGCCAACCCTGGGTGCAGGATGAATGCCACAGGGCCCCCTGTTCACGCCCTGCACCCATTATAGATACGCCTATGACACTTATCCAATTAGTGTGCAGTCCCATCTCTGACCCTCCTCTTGGCCCAACATTTAAGAAGTGTGTGCCCAGCTTTCCTCTGACAATTTAGCCAGTGTTGGAGGAGGGATCTAGTAGACATGGAGACAGCTCTGCCTCTGACCAATCAGGTCATTTCTCCCTGATAAAGGCATTGTATTGGTCTGATCCTTGCCCTACCTAGTCTGCAGTGCATGTCTATGGGTTATATGGCACTTTGTCATTGTATTGGACTATGAGTTCTAGCAATATTCCTTATCTCATGCTGCTATTTATTAGAGAGCTGCAGACATAAACTGGAGACTTACAGGTATCATTTATTCCCTAGACTAAGCACCTCGATCGAGCAGCTCACTAGCCAGTGTTCAAGGAGAAACCGGGGTTAGTACAAAAATGTATTCTGTATTTTCTGACCTTCTGTTGAAGTGATTGGTTTTTATAGATTGAAATATAAAACTTGTTTTACATCCTAAATCTGTCCTGTGCCCCTTCCTAGTATTGTAGCTAATTACTTGCATGAACCAAATGGCTGTAATGTCTATTTACCTCCTGTGCAAGAATTTTAATTGCACCCTTCCATGTGTTCTCTGATACTCTCTTCTGCAGGCTGATAGCTCTGAGATACCAAACCCCCGAGATGATGCTGCCTGAGTCTAGTTAAGCCTATATATATGTGTATGTATGTATGATACGATTATCTGGTATGAAGATTGGGCGGAGTGTACATGGCATATTGCATATGATATTGTAACTTACCAGTACACTGCTAAATATTGGCACCATGTCCTAATGACCGCTTTGCTTATCTCTCTTCCCCGTCTACTCTCCCAGACGGTGCTTGTGTGTGTGTTGCAGAGTTTATAATAGTAAGTGAGGGGTCTCACATCAAATTTGTGTCCAATCCGACCCTCAACCGTCCTGTTGGGTCCGCTTAGGATACATGTGCACGCTCATTATGTCTGCTCGTTACATCCAGTCCTGATTCATTCATGTGTAAACCTGCTTAATAATCAGGCAATCTGGCCACCAGTGTTACGACTGATTTACAAGTGTGTACATGCTCGCGACTGCTTTGTCCAGTCCTTCTCCCGATGCTGACGTCATGCAGGCGGCCTTCGTGTGAGTGACAGGCGGTCTGGTGATGATTGGAAGAGTGTGTACGGTGACTGGATCCTTTCAGCAGGTCAGAGGTCTGGTGTAAAATTGGACAAGTGTTTTTTATTTATTATTATTATTATTATTATCATCGTTTATAAGGTGTACGCAACGCCATACAAAATACAACAAAATACAGTACAAATGTACAGGGTAGGGATGGACAGCATAGGACATAATAATATACAGTACAGACATACAGGACAGGGATGGATAGCATAGGACATAATAATATACAGTACAGACATACAGGACAGGGATGGACAGCATAGAACATAATAATATACAGTACAGACATACAGGGCAGGGAGGGACAGCATAGTACATAATATACAGGGCAGGGAAGGACTGCATAGAACATAATATACAGTACAGACATATAGGACAGGGATGGACACCATAGTACATAATAATATACAGTACAGACATATAGGGCAGGGATGGACGGCATAGTATATAATAATATACAGTACAGACATACAGGGCAGGGATGGACAGCATAGTACATAATAATATACAGTACAGACATACAGGACAGGGATGGACAGCATAGTACATAATAATATACAGTACAGACATACAGGGCAGGGATGGACAGCATAGTACATAATGATATACAGTACAGACATACAGGACAGGAATGGATGGCATAGTACATAATAATATACAGGACAGGGATAGACAGCATAGTACATAATAATATACAGTATAAATATATCACAAAAATACAATGAGGTGAAACAAGCAGACCGCAAGGCAAAATGCGAGGTGTCAATCTTGGCAGATCAGGGCGGAGGGGATAGAGCGCAGTGAGCGGTTGAGAGGGAACCACCAGGTGGGGACGGGATAAAAGGGTAGCAGGGGACCAGATGGTACGAAGTGAAGGGGAGTGGTGGAAAGGGAACAACACTAGGATGGAGGGCCCTCTTCACGTGAGCTGACACACTAAGTAGGAGGGATGAACTTACGGAAGACATAAGGAGGTGGAAGGAAGTGGACTGCTGGTGTGAGCGAAGGAGAGGGGGAAGGAAGAGAAGGGATAGATGAAGGATGCAGTGTGGATATTAAGTGGAGGAGGGGTAGGCTAGCCTGAACAGGTGCGTTTTGAGTGAGCGCTTGAAGACCTGCAATGTGCCGAAGAGTCAGACTGAAGAAGGGAGGTCACTCCAGTGCAGAGGTGCAGCAAAGGAGAAGTCCTGGACACGGGCATGAAATGTGGTGATCAGTAAGGAGGTTAGACAGCGGTGGTTAGCAGAACGGAGAGGGCGGGAAGGGGTGTGCATGTTGGTGAGGGAAGAGAGGTAGGGAGCAGTGGATGAGCGTTAAGGAGCAGTGAATGAGGAGATGGCCTTAAATGTGAGGGTAAGGAGTTTAAAGAGAGATCTGAAGCGGACAGGAAGCCAGTGGAGGGTTTGATATAAAGGACATGCCGAGGTAGAGCGGAATATCATGGATTGGGTGTTGTATTTGGGAATTTAATCTGTTGTAGAGTTGTATAACAGTGTGGTCGGGAGTTGGATCTGAAGAGAATTGGACAAGTGTTCTGCACCGTTGCATAATGTTATTTTGTATTATAAAAACAAACTGCAGGATACTTATTATTGTGACGTTTACAGAAATCAGTGGAAAACTGTTGTCATGAACACGCTGGAAATTGTGTTACTGTGTTATTCCTCATTCTTCACCCTTCTTGCTCAATACATTTCACTCATCAGGTCCCTGATTCAGCCGCCGGTCCCTTTACCTTTTCCCTGGACTTTTCCCCCTCTTTATCTGCACAATGGGCCCTTTCTTCTGGTTCCGTTGTTGTCAGCGGAGACCCTGAGACTTGTAATGTTTAGGAATCTCGGGGTTGCAGGTTTTGGGCAATGTGGGTGCTGCTAAATATTTTACTGCTTTCATTTAGACTGTGGCTGACTTGGCTCTGATGATGATGTGTTGTAATTTCCGGATTTAGGCCCGTATTCAGAGTACCGGACGTATGACATATACGTCCGTTGTTAAGCGATTTTTACTACTGCGCATGCATAGTAATTTTTTACTGTAATCTACGCATCTTGGGGCAGATCCAGAACAACGCTTGTGAACGAATTTACGCTTGGCGGACACGTAAAATTGCGTTTTGGTAAGTACTGTGCATGCGCACCATAGAAAATACGCTCCGTAATGTAGCGTCAATGTGAACGTATGGGCCATTCACATATGTGTTACGTAAATACTTACGTGTTGGCATGCCAATTTTACGTGAGTCCAAAATACGTCTGAAATACGCTATGTAGGCGGGGGTTTGTATTTAAAGTGTACAGTATGGGCGTGCTTAGCTGCGTAAATACGTGTTGGCCATACGCACGTGAGCGGATCACTGCGGTTACGTTGCCAAAAGTTAAGGTAGGGTTTGGAAAGCGGATCTCGGACAAAATACGTACATTCACGGGGTGTGCCTAGGGGAGTGTATAGAAGGTACGCACGCGGAAATACGCTACGCGAGGAAACGTATTGCAAGCGGAGCTCTAGATCTACCCCCTTTTTCTTACATAGATTGCGTAAATGCCGTCTGAAAGACGGCATTTACACGATCTATGTAAGAAAAAGATACGTAGATTACGGTAAAAAATTACTGTGCATGCGCAGTAGTAAAAATCGCCGGACGTATATGTTACACGAATACGGGCCTTAAATTGCATTTAATACATGCTGATATTATCCCATTCATGTGCTACAAAAACAGTGTCAATAAGCAAATGAGACAAAGGTCTGGAGTCACAGTGACGTAGTTTTCATCTTACGTTCGTTTAAAGAATTGAGCTACTACGCCAGCATAGCAGCTTATTTACGCTATCTACGTACCATTTCTAAAGACCGCGCTTACGCAATCTACGCACAGAAATGGTACGTAGATAGTGTAAATAAGCTACACATGGGTAGTAGCTCAATTCTTAAAACAACGTACGTCAGACGAAAGCCACGTCACTGTGAATCCGGACCGGTGTCACTCTAGTGCAGGGTGTGATGGGGTTTGATCAGATTGATTTGTGTGTGAACCTGGACACTTGATATGGTGGGAGCTGGGCGGTGCCTTCTCAGCGGGGAAGCCTCGCACAGGATGTATTGTGTGGATATGCCGATTAGCTGGGGTGAGAGACTGTACAACAAGCCTGTACTTGTACCTCTTATTTTCTGCCAGACATTGTATGGGCTACATACTGTAATGTGCGCTGTGTCTAGATTCACACCCTGCTAAACAAGTCAGATTACTTTGTAATATTGCACACAATCCATCTATCCAAGTTGCCAACTATCGCCTGTCATTTTAGGGCTTGTCCACACAGGCTTACATGGGCCGAACGGAGCATCGCTATAGCCTGACGGATACTTGATCGCTCTTCTTAATAAACTAAAAGTCTCTTTATTTGCTGGTGATATATATTTGTTTTTGCAGGGACAGGCAACCAGCCTTGGAGTGGAGACCGTGAACTACTTGTGTACAGTCTTACCTGTCAGTACTGCCATAAGACAGAGCTGTCCTATTTATATTATTGGTGCATTGCTGACCTGATATAACCCTCTGGACTGCTAATGTTATAACCACTGCCGCGGACCATCCAACATGACACATTCCATTAGGTATATTTTAATCCGCTCCTGAACTTCCAACTTTCAGTCACCTGGTTTAAATTAATTAACTGATATTTAAAAACCTATTTGCCCTTCAACAAAGGAGGTGACCATAGTAACTGACAGTTGGAAACTGAGGAGCAGAGTATAATGTACCTAATGGAATGGGTCATGTTGGAGGGTATGCTTCCGGCACTTAAGTGTCCAATATCAGAACGCTTGGTTGTCCTCAGTTTGCCAAACACTGTTGGTTCCACCTTCTCAGGGATTTGCTGGTATCTCTGCCTTATTGCAGTGTGCTATACAATAATCATAGACCTTATCAGAACACGCTGTAGCACATTTTTAGAAGGCTGGAGTCTCCATTTCCCGTTCCCCGGGCTTCATTATTTAATTATTTATATAGATATAGATATAGATATAGATAGATATAGATATATATAGATATAGATAGATAGATATATAGATCATGTGCTGGGAAGACAGGTATCCCAGTGAAATATGTTCATGTACATTTCCCTGTAAGTACTGGCCGATATGACAGAGCAAGAATAATTTAATACCTTCAACATTTCTACAATGGTGAGACTTTCTGCACATCTTGATTATATTTAGAAAGATATAAAGGGATAGTAAGTACAGTTGTGCTCAGTTAAATATTTCCCAAAAGTAGGGAAACTTCATGCATGGTGGGTCCACCTGCTGGTGAAAATGCAAAGGGCTTCAGAAATCCTTCAAAATGTGCTACTTACCGATTAGCAGCTACTGGCTTCATGCAGAGATCAGGCAATGGAGGTGATGTCACCCATTCAGTGTCCTACAGATAAAATGTATGACTTACCTTGTGAATCGGATGGGTGATGTCAGCGTTATAGTCTGATCTCTGGAGGAATTCAGCACCTGCTTAAAGGAAAATAAACAAAGTTTTAATGATTTATCAATGGACTGCAATCTAGTTTACCCATCTTGTCGCAAAATGAGCATCTTAGATAGAATCTGTTGGAGGTAGAATAACTTGGGAAAGCTAATCATTTTTATTAAATTAGCCTGTCAAGGATAAGATAAGATAGAGTTAGTTTTTCCTAACTCTTTGGGCCATATTTACTAAGCTGTTGGTTTGGAAAAGTGGAGATGTTGCTCATAGCAACCAATCAGATTCTAGCTCTCACTTTTTACATACTAGAGAATGTTAGCTAAAATCTGATTAGTTGCTATGGGCAAAACTCCTAAATATGTGATTACAGATGTTGCTCATATCAGCTGGTTAGAGCTTTGCCATCTAAGCCTAGTAGAGTTCCCTATTGTCATGCCCACTAATTTCTCTTTATTAATAGTGAAAGCTGATATTCTACCAAACTGATCAATCTTGTCCAAAATAGAGGGGAGGAAATCCTGAGGGTTTGATATATATATATATATACACCACATATCCAAAATGGAGGCAGCTATGAATCATCAGTTTATAGAGTAATATATATGACCGGTGCGCAAGGCAAGGGGAATTTGTACAAAAAACAAGACATGGCCTGGCACTCTAGCCATTACTCAGTTACTAATCATGAATTTCTATCTTTAAAATAAAAATCTGAGAATAAGTTACAAATATCTGCAGCGATAAACTGTTCGCCACTCCCAAGGCTTCTTTGCTGAATAGCCCTAACTCTAATAGAGCCCCAACTTTGGGTCACATATCCAATATCTTTCTAATATCTTTCTAAACCAAGAGCATACCTCACATGGAGATTCCCAGGTCTCCTAAACTGCCAGTCTGAGACCACACCCCCTCTCAGCTGCAATCTCAGAGAGACTTTAAACCATATATATATATATGCACCAAAACGTGGTCTAATTTAAATAAGTAGACTGAAGTCCGTGTTTTTACAAATACTTACTTATTTAAATTAGACTCAGAGTGCCACCACGTTTGGGCTTATATATGAGGACATCACAGCAGAGATTCTGTCCTGTGGAAAGCACCTAAGCACACCTTTTCACTATACTACAGTGTGGAGTGCTAGTTACTATGACTGTGCGTGTGTGTAAATATATATATCTATCTCCAGCAAGTTGGAACGCACTCACAGAGACATCTATTTAGATGCTAAGTTTTTATTCAAGCATTATAGAAATGTCAAGTCCAATATTTCAATTGCTACACACAATTTTTATCAAGGCACAACATACAGGCATATATAAGTAGCCTCTGCTTCTTAGGTGCGTATATTTAGGTGCGTATTTAGGTGCGTATAGTGTGTAGTAGGTCAGTTGTGCAATCTATGTACCAGTTAGGTACCTGTATGAGGTAGTTTAATTAGGAAGAGGCCGGCTCGGG